>VYXC01007095.1:2648228-2681050 GCA_013397175.1 Platysteira castanea | reverse complement strand
CTCCCCCCCCCCCCTCCACCCCCCCCCTTTTTTTTTTTCTTCCCTCCCAGCCTTGATTGAATTTTGCAAGCCCCTGATATCTTTCTTTTTTGTAGGGATGCACGCTGCTTATGCAAATACCAGCCTTTCATACCAGCCTCCCTGGCTCAAGCCCTCCAACTTGAATGTGACCAAAAGCTGTGCTCTCCCCTGCTAACTCCTTAGCACAATTACACCTCCATTCTGCTCCAGGGGCCCGGGGAGGGGGGAAAAAAAATCATTTTAAACTAATAACACGTGCTGTTTGCTTTGGATAATTACAAGGGAGCTTCGGCTTCTAAGAGCTATGAAATATTCTGTGCAGCGGGGCGGGAGGGAGGCTCCGTGTTACGCCTACGCCGCGAGTTTTATCTCCTGACGGAGATGCTCGCGCGGCCTCTCGAGGCTCCCTCCATCTCGTGCTCATCCTCTGCACCTGGGCAAGCATTTACATTTCCTACGGAGCAACTTCTCGGCGCTTTGGGCTACAGGAGAGAGGAGAAGGCGCCTGACATTTTCCTTATCTCAAGTTACAATTTCCTGCAAGCATCAAGATAATAAAACATCGGCGATGGGCAAGATGAGCGAAATGAATGCGTCGGCTGAGTCTCCCGCAGCAGCGCGGGAAGGGCCGGGGAGAAAGGACACCCGGGGGATGCGGCTGCTCTGCTGGCTCTCGTTTGCATCGTGGCCCTGACGTTATTGTCCTGCTGCCTTGTCTGCTGGGGAAGTTTATGTGGAGGGCTTTTGCTGGGGCGAGGAGGAGGAGGGGAGTTTTCCCCAAAAGCACCCAGGAATCTGTCAAAAGAGGGACAGAAAAGAGAAGAAGAAGAAGAAGAAGGGAGACAGAGAGTGGGAACGTCAAGGACCCCTGACTAATGAATAGCAAGTTTGCCCTTGAACCTCCCTGGGCTTTGCCATTCCCAGGCTCCAAACAAGGGCTGATGCATGCTTGGGCCCAGCTGCAGGGGGACCGGGCTATGGTTCATCTCAGACACTTTGACAGCCCGGGCCTTTTCCCCACATAGCTCAGACTCGCCTAACTACTCCCCTGGCAACAGCTCAGTGCAGGAACCTGCGCTGAGGCCCTGCCTGCTGCATACAGAAGTACGAGGAGGAGGAGGGGAGCCGCTGGGAGAAATTAGCTAGAGACTGGCTTAACCCATCAAATGCTGGGCAGGCTTTGCCAGCCCCGGCACCCTTTGCTCAGCCCCAGCACCCTCCAGGCATCCCCGGGTGCTCACTGGCCAGTATCTGCAGCGGTGCTGCAGAGGGGCAGGGGTGGGTTAGACGTGCAGAGTCGCTGTGTATCACAGATCCCACGACCTGCTGCTTCACCATGACCCAGCGCCTTGGACCTCGTGAGTCCGAAGGTGCTCATGGTGCCAGGAGGGAGCCAAAGCAGCCAGCTGGAAAAGGCCACCGGACACTGAGAGGAAATGGCATGGCCTCCCCCCGGTGTGGTGGGACAGGGCACCCCTCCCTGCCAGCCAAAACGAGGGCAGGGGCTGGATGAGAGGCACAAACTTGCCCTGGATGCTCTTTCTGCATTGCAGATCAAAGGCTGGGGACGAGCTGGCCTTAGGGGTCTGCACTGAATGGCCGGAGAGAACAGGCACAAGCACCCGGCGGCTCTAAAACGCGACCCAGAAATGTTCCCACATCCCAGCCCCATATAAATCAAGGGGGAAAAAAGGGGGAGCTCCATCCCAGCCTCTGTTTTTACAGAGCATCTTTCATGTGCAGCCCCTGAGAGAGGGCTTTGCCGAGCTTGTTAAGGATGGCTCCTGCGCCAGGCAGAGAGGGGGACGCACCATATGGAGAGGAGAAAAAGAAAAGGGGACACTGAAAATGGAAAATTATGCAAAGCAGGAGGAGAGGCGCTGGGGGAAAGGGGGGAGGGAGGCAGCAAGGAGGTGGGGGATGGGGAGACAGGAGGCTGGAAGGGAGCCCTGACTTGGGGAACACCATGAGCTGGCACTGGGGCTGCATGAGGGACCGAAGTTTCCTGTGACCAGGTGCAGGACAGCCCTTTGTACCCTTGGGTGCTGTCACTGGAGGGCAGTTCTCTAGCCTGGACTTCCCAGAGAGGGTCTGGGCTGTGTCAGGGCGATGCCCAGCTGGACTGTGGTGGGTGCATCCTGTTCCTGGAGTTGTGCTGCACTGGGACACACAGAAAAATGGGGTCCGTGGTGACCTACTTCAGAGGTGTCCTGAGGACCTCTGGTACTATAGCAATGAGGTTGCAAGCAAACATTATGGGCTTTTGGTCAAGAGTTTTGCTCTTCCTCAATCACAAAAACCAGACTCATGTAAGGAGGTGCCAGGGCACTGTAAGAAAAGGGTCTGATCAACAGCAGTGATAGCAAGGGCCCAAACTGCCCCTGGGTCTCAGCTGCCCGTTCAGTGATGGTGGATGCTTAGGTGAGTGAAAGGAGAATCCGAATGCAACTTCCAGAGCTCTTCCCTTCCCCTTGGACCCTGCAGAGTCCAGGTGCAGCAGGGTAAGCTGCAGGCCCAGTGTGGCTCAAGGATACTGTGCAGGCATCCAGTCCAGGCTCGTGTTACTGCCCAGCTTGTGCTCAGACTCCAGCATCTGGCCTAAAGTGCTGTTTGGAGAAATTACTTGGCTCTTCCCAATCCAGGTGTAGAGCTCCTTTTCCCTACCCTGGAAACACTGGCCACCTTTGGGGAAATCACCCACCCTGTCACTGGGACAGCTTCTTTGTCCAAAATCCACTCTGTGCCTCAAACTTGTGGCACTCTGCTGGCTCCCTGTCATGGGCCACGACCACCTTGCACATCCTCACTGGGTGCAAGCCCCCTTGTCCAGCCCATCTTTCACCCAGCAAGTAAAACCACCCACCCCCATGCTTGGTGCTTGTTGCTCTGTGACTCCTGCTTTGTCCCCTCCATGCCATTCCCATGTCTCCGTTCAGTGGCTTTTGTTCAGAGCAGCCAGTGTTTTTCCTTCACTCTCTTCAGCATTGCTCCACACCTAGGAACACAAACTGCTCCTGGCTCCCACCTCTCATCTCTCTTGGCCCCGTCACAGCCTTTGATCTCACACCCGTATCTACCACCTTGCTCCCTTTTCTAGCTCCTTCTCCTGTTTGTTCCATCAGGAAACCTTCCCTTGCTGCATCCCAAATGGATCTCTGCATTAATCCCATCTACTGTACTTCCCTCCATTTACCACTGGTTAATTTACCACCAGCCCTATGCCCCCAAACCCTAATTTCAGGGCAGTGTGGGGCAGATTCATGTGAGGCCAGTGCATGCGAGGGGCTGGTACAGAGACAGGCGTGGGACTGTGCCTGCAGAGATGGGCACGCTTGCCCTGGCATACACGTGTTCCTGCCTGCACATGCCAACACCTACACGCTCCTGCCCACGTTCCCGCTGCCAGATCCAAGGCTGTGGGATTTCAAGGGGAGTTCTTGTTCTCCAATGGGGCACGGGCATAATCTGCGCAGCACGGCTGCAGGTTGGGATTTGGGCTGTTTGGTCTTACAGTCACTAGACTAAAAAAGATGCTGTATGCATTTAGTTTCTTCGAGAGCCATGCCCTGGAGTAAGGCTACATGTGTTGGCCAGATCCTCAGCAAAGCCCTGGAATAAGCTGTAGGCACTGAAGAGGATTCATCTAAGCAGCATACAAAGAAAAATAGCAAAAAATAAAGTTCACGGGGGCACAAGGAAAACAGAGCTTCCACCCACAGAGCAGATGTGTGGGGCTCTGGAGACAGGCAGGCAACGTGGGAGATGTTTCAGAGCTTGCTCTCAAAATGATGCATTTGCAACCGCTTCGCTTCCGCAGCCACTGGAGGTACACTGAGATACCTGCCCTGCAGGGACACATTTCAATCTTCAGGCACAGGAATTTGTCCTGGGCTGCTTTCAGGCTGGCTGGCCCCTGTGGCAGCATGATGCAAAAATGAGATGTGCCCTCACGAGAGAGGAAGAAGCAGGATGTACTCTATCCCTTGGTATCCTGACATAGGCAAGAAACTGCCCCTCCACGAACAAACCCGGGCAAAGGGGCTGTTCGGTGCTCTCACTGCAAATTCCCACCCACTAGGAATGGGTGGTGTGGGGGAAGCAGATGGGATTCAGGGTGTCCTTTGGATCAGGCTGGCCTCAGCTGCTGTGCTGGAAGCTGAACCGTTTCCAAGGAGGATACGGCAAGAACAGTGAGTCCTGCCCAAGTGACGGTCCAAAGCGCTGGCACTTCGTCCTGATTCAACCTCGCCCCAGATTCCCGCCCTTGGCGTGCATCCAGGTTCCATTCTCCTTGACCTATCTCCATCAAAAGAAGCGCTGTTACGAGTCTCTGCTCTGAGTTTCTAGTCTACAAATAGAAGCAAAGCAGCGCCTGCTCCAGAGCTGAACATTTCCACTAAACCCTATTTTGATGCCTGTCCCGGCCAAAGAAATCTTTTGGGACCGTGTCACTTGTATGAGATGTTAAATATTGCAACCTCCAGCAATACAAGACACTGATACCATACTGAACTACACAATTGCTGTATGTCCCTGCACTTCTGCCTTGGCTGAAGAGATGCCCCACAAGGGCTCATCTCCAGCAAATATTTCTCTGGACAGGGACAGGGAGTCGGCTGCCTTGAGCACTGGGGCCAATGTGTTTATCGGGCAGCAAAGCTGGCCCCGCCATCTCTCCCAGGGAAGCTGTGCCACGGGAGCTGCTAAAACAGCATTTCATTTCCAAACAGGGCCCCAGAGACCTCTTGTGTGAAGGATTCAACAGAGCGAGGCGGGGTAGTGCAGAACAAGGAGACACAACCCCAGGCTAAAAATAAGCCAGACCCCAGGTTTGATGGACCTTATTGCCCTGCACAAGGGTTCAGGCTGGCCTGTCCCCTTGAATCAGTGCCAATCTCTCCTATGCCACCACTGATGGGGAAACGTCGAATTGGGATTTTTTTCACCTCCTTCTTCCCCCCTTTTCCCTCCCCTAACTCCTTTTCCGCATCATAAGCAAAGTCCTAATAAAGCTCCCATCCCCACTGCCAGCCCTGCACCATGCTCCCAGCAGAAAAGAGATGCAAAGCCACGCTTGGAATCTGATTCCCCGGCTTTAAACGCTGCTCTGCCAGCAAAGTGCGACTTGAAAGCTCCCCTGTCACAGTTACAAAGCTCCGAACAGCCCTTCCTCGGATAATCACGCTTATCTCCAGATTAAGAAAGAGAGACCTGCAGCTGAGGCTGGTCACATGGGCTGGGATGTGGGCAAATCTCTTTTAAACAATCCCCATATAGCTGTGACCTCCACCGCAGCCCAAATACACCGTCCCTCGGTCCCACTCGAAAACCAGCTCTGGAGACATGACAGAGCATGTGAGAGGAGACTGGGCTGGTGCTGGGGGGGTGGGAGGGAAACCAGGGGGGAGGAGTGAGAAAGCAACGGAGAAGAGGAGGGTGAGAAAGACGGAAGAAGAAATAAGTGAAGGGAGGATGTGGGAGAGGAATAGGATGTGGTGGAGAGGGAGGAAAAGTGCATGAATGGAGGGGGAGGATGATGAAGGACAGGGAGGGAGGTCTCTGCTGCTCTTCCTGTTGGGGATTAGTTGTCCCTGCACTGTCCTCAGTTTAACTCTTCCCACTCTGTCCCTGGCTGGCAGCCTAGCCTGATTACGTGACTCCAGCTGTGCCAAGCAGCCTCGGCAGGGCGAGCACGTTACCTATTTTGCTGCCACGGATTCATTAAGAGGCTTTGCTTGTGTGGGAATAGTCATCCCAACGGGGAAAGGGAAAAAAAACCCTTCTGCAGATCAACCTGGCGAGGAGCTCTGACAAAGCGGTTTCAACAGCTCTTCCCAGAGTTTGGGAGCAGAATTTAGGAGAGATAGGGATGTGCAAACAGCAGAGGGGTGGGAGAGCAGCTGGAAGAGGTCCCTAGCATGGCCACTGCTGGGAGATGAGGCATGAGACAGGTAGGGAACTGCAAGCCCTTTGCAGGATGCTGGTCCCTAGTTCTTCTTTGTGATTAAAGGCCACCTTGCATCTGGGTCAGGCATGGATGACACATTCACCCTCTGCGTAAATGAAAGGTCTGAGCAACCGCAGAGCGACTTTTTCCAACAGCAGGTTCCCCTCTCACATCCATGTGGGATTAACACTATTACTTTGGGATGGAGGAGCCCAAACAGCTCTGAAATGGGCGCAGAGTGCTGGGGCTGCCCGTCTCTGAGGATGCCCACTCTCTGCTGGCACTGACTTGGGGTTCCCAGCCGCGGCCACCGGCTGCAGCCCGCCGAGGGACCGCAGTGCTGCCTCTCCGGCTGCTCATTATTCACCCTGCGCAATTAGGCACCGCTGATAAGTCACACGAAATTGCCTTTGTTCTCCAACTGGAAGACCTGAATTTCATGGGAATCCCTTTTCTCCTGCACATTTTTTGATGAGCTGCTCTCTGTACCTACTGCTGGAATGGCAGTGAGGATTTGGGGGCACTCTTTGGGCTGGCCCTCAAAGATGTCCCGTGCAGGTCGATGGGAAGGTGTGGTCTGGCCCTGCCCGTGTTCTTGGACTTCTCTGAGCACAAAGGAGAGCTGCTTCTCCTGCAGCCAACTCTACCCCACCAGGGACTTGTCAGCTCTCCTCCAGTCAGGTGGCTTTGTCGCTTCCTGGCTACTCTACCATCTCTCCATGTCACTTCCCAGCTTCCCTCCCAGTAGCACAGGAAAGCCCAGTGCAGCTGCAAAGTCAGTGGGGGAAGAGGCATCAGCCCTGCCCAACCCAAACCCTGCCAACAGCCACCTTACCTTGTTCATGACCTTCCCCCTCCTCCCCAGCCAGCCCATCAGGAGTCAACCCCATGCTCTGCTGCTTGGACCAGGCATCTCCCACCCAGGCTCCCTGCAGCGCCAGCCCTGCTCCATCGTGTATCAGCTCCTGCTCTTCACTCCCTCACTGCACCAGGACCCAAGTATGGAAGAGAAGGCAAAGCAAATTGGAGCCAACATGAAGCTGGGTGCTACCAAACTCCACAGGAGGCAAGCTGTGCTCCAGTAAAACTTCCCAAAATGACCTCTGCTTCAGAGCAGCCTTGTGCCATGTAAATCCCTGCTCTTTCAGCATCCGGCAGCTGCTCAGATGGGACCACAGGGAGAAAAGACATCTTGGCCCATTCAAGAGTTTCTTCCCATTCTGCTCAAGAAATGTATGTGGGCTCTTAAGTCTTGTTGATTTAAGGGAAAGGATGCAAAATTAATTTAGACAGGAAATTAATTAGATGTGAACTGATGTTTACATCCCTACACATACAATGAATTCTTGTGTGAACCTACAGAATGCAAATGGATGGATGGATGAATGATAACAGCAGTCTAGGAATGACATTATGTGCTGGTCCATACGCTGGGGATGTAGAAAGACTTTTCTCTGCATTGGTAATTAATAACTCTATCCTGAGCAAATGTTGATAAATCCTTTATAGAGCACGTTATCTCTGTCTCTCCAACTCCTGTTCTGCATTTTCATTTGCCTGTTTCCACTGCTCCACCCCTGGCACCCACACGCTTCACTTCCCTCCCATATTTTGTAACTGGTAGCAGATTTGACTCCCTTTCTGGAGAAGGAGGCGGAGGTTTTGTTACTGGGGCTTTGTGTGAGTGATTGCATGTGTATGTGTGTATACAAAGATGGATACAAATCCATTGGAAATAAACACCTTTTAAGGGACTTGAGAGAAAGACACACAGGGCAGAGGAGAAGAAAGAGCCTACAGACCCTCAGCCAGACAATCAGCCCAGATGAAGAGAAAGACCCAGTGAACCAAAAAAAGCCTCAGTTCTCTTTTAAACTCTCCATGATTTGCAACGAAAGCAGCAGATCCCATCGCTGGGAAGCCGAGCTCCGGCGATGCAACCCTCACCCCTTCTTCCAGCCCCGCACAGCTCAATTACCCCGGGCTGCCAGGCTGCACTGAGCACACCCCCACCACCCCGCATCTCCCCCGCCGCCGAGACAGCTTTCGCCAATGGAAGGAGTACAAATATATTCATTGGCACCTTATCAGACATGCATGCAAAACTAATTAACATGGGGAGACATGCAAGCTGCCACCCAGCCACAAATACACACCCACGAGCATGCACACACACACGCACGCATGCACAAGGCAACCCTTGTCTAGGGGGGACATTCAAAAGGCTTTGTCACTAATTTAGGCATCTGTCTCAGTCTGGTCTGGTCCTCCTGGCTAGGCTGGAGTTGTGGTTTTTTTCCCACTCTGTTTGACAATGCTGGGAACATGCCCGGAGACCCCTCATTCAAATCACCCCTTGACAATGGTCTCATTGTGTGAGCATATAGAAAAGGGAAAGGATGGGGGAGAAGATGTGGAAGGGGGGGTAAGGAATTAAAATGTGAACCCAAGGAAGTGTTTACTAACACAAGCCTCGCAGCTGCCCCGTCTCTCCTCCACCCCCTTCTTCCGCCCCCGGCCGTTCCAATGGCCCCGCTTGTCCCCAGTTCGAAGCGGGCAGCAGGATGTCGGGACAGTGGAGTGGGAGCAGGGCTGCACAGAGGTGCACAGAGAGCAGGCAGGCTGGAGGGATGAAGCCTGAGGGCATTCAAGCCTTTGGCAGCAGGGGGGCAGGTACAGGTTAGAGAAGAGAAGATAGAGCCAGAGATGCCTTGGAGAGGATTAGGGACTTAAAATGTCCTGGGAAGGACATCTTCATGGAGGAGCAAGAGATTTATTGGTATAACCACTCCAAGGCTTTTTCAGGCAGGAACAAAAAGTGCTTAAACCTGGCCGCGTGGATTTAGAGCAAGTGAGCAGCCTCACCGCACGGTTTGGACTGCTCTCTTTGGTGCTGCTGCCAGACACGCTACAGCACGAGGAGGAAGGGGGGGAGCAGCAGGGTGTCAGAGGATGGACCAGCCTCCCTTCAGGACCCCACTGCCTGTCTATTGCTAGTTATTAAATACCAGGAGAAAAAGAAAAAAACAGGGAAAAATGCCCCAATGCCCCGACCACTCCCCCAGGCAGGCCTGGGGAAGGAAATAGCGAAGGTGCAGATGGGGGCTGTCCGCCCCCAGCCCCACCGCGCTTGGCTGGCCTTGGCAGGCTCCGTTCAGCTGGAAATGCCCAAGAGCCAGCAGAGCAAAAGGAACGGGAGCTGGGGAGGGGGGGAGAAGATGATGACAACGTTTTCCATATATGCAAATGCATCCACACAAGATACCCAGAGGGAGACAAAACAAAGAGACCTCAAAGAGGCTGGCTCTGAGACACGCACAAAGCCAGATACCTCCGCACACCTACGGCGTTTGCACGTGAGGACCTGTGCAGTGCAAGATGCAACGCTGCCCAGAGGTTCCCCCCAATCTGAGCAGATACCAGCCCAAAGAAAGCCTGGTGGAGGAGCCTAGTGAAAGCTGAAAAGACAAATGCCACAATCCCACATCCTCCTACACAAACAGATGCACCTTAGGAGTACAAAGCTATTCCTGTCCTTTAGCTTAGTCAGAGAAGAGAAAAGCTGTGATGCAAACCCACATGAGCCCTGCCTTAGTGGGCAGAGGTAGCTCTGCTCCTCCAACATGGCTCCTTGCAGTCAGATCCACCCCCTAGACCTTTGTGTGCTTTCCATAAGAGGAAAGCCAGGAGATTCCTGGACATTAGTATAAACAAGGCCAGGCAAAATGTCACACAGAAACCCAAGAACATGCATGAGGCGAAAAATCTCTTTCCCACAACCACTGCGACAGAACAAAAGTCACCTGTGCAAACATTTCTGCTTAAAAAAGGGAAACTACTGCCAAGTAAGCAAATCTGTGCTTTTTATCCAAACAAGTGGTTGTGAGCAGTTTTATTGCCACATTTCTGTGCCCCAATACACAGGGCTAAGAACTCGACACACAGTGACACGCAGGGACTCGGGGACAGAGCTGTTGTTTTAATAGGCCAATGAAGACAGCGAATGAAATAAAACCCTACAGAGATCAGCTTGCAGAACTCAAGGCTGAGAAAATCTATTTGATGGTAAAAGGAAACAAGGACACTCGTGATTCTGCTCTCATTTCCATGCTGTAAATTTGGGCAGCTTTTACTGTATGCAATTAAATCCTCACTTAGGATTTAACCTGGTGAAGCTGAGGGCAGACCTTGCTACAAGACCCACCTCTGGGCTCTTCCCCTCAACTCGCTCTGCAGAAGCCAGCAGGAGTTGTGAGAAAACTGAGTGAAAAAGCAAGAGAATTCATAGATCCCTGCCAATGTAGCCATTTCAAAGCCCCCTTCAGCTCTGTCTTGCCTGTTTTCTCCTTCCCCAGTGATTTGCCGCTTTGCTCATGGAGCTTTGGCTGCAGGGAACAGTCAGTACCAGCCTGGCAAGCACAGAGACTCAATAGTATTTGGGCATGTCCTTCCCTTTGCCTCTAATGGGAACTGAAAACCTCAGCAAACCTCCAGCACATCCATTCCCTGCCTCTGATGGCTGATCCTTCCTTTCCAACACTCTTAGGGTCCCAGTGGGGATCCCGTGCAAGACTCCTGCAAGAAACCCTGCAAGACCCTCTGTTATTAACACCTCTTTGACTATTCTTTACATTTTCCTGTATTCTAAGACAGGGCATTTAAAAGGCTTTTGCCCACCAGCACAGTTTAACACACAGAGCTTCCCAAGCAACAAGTGATAGAACTCCCCACCTGCTTGTACCACACAGGTAAAGTCACCTCAGGGCTGTGACCTTAAATCCATACATGCTTTTCCCCGTGGACGTTGAGAGGTGTAAATCTCAACATCTCATTAAACGGATCACTCAGAACAGATTGCCTCACAACATAACTTTGCGGCTGGCCACTACCCACGAGCAGATGATTTTACATGACATTTATTCATGCAAATTGCTGAGGCTCTAGTCTGGTTACCCAGCAAGAGCATAAAAAATTACAGTTTAGATGCATAAATGCTGGCACCATGAGAGAAGACACGATGAGACTGGAAACACATGCCTGGGTTTCACACAGAGTGCAAGAAAACTTAGAGGGAGTCCTCATCAGATGGGGGTTTATCAGGAATGTCCCCCCCCCCAAATGATGCGGGGGAGGCAGAGAAGGGCATGTGCAAGGCTGCAGGGGCTACAGAGAAATGAACTTCTCCTGCTGCATGTGCAGAAACCTGCCATGGGGAGAGCACACGCAACATTTTACGTCACTCACAAAGCCTACTCTGTCCAATAAAGTGGGGAGGTAAAACAAAGCATGAAATCCAGGCATAAATTAGCATCCCTCTAGTCTAGCTTTATTTGTGCTGCTGCTGCTGTGGATTAGCATCTAGCTGGCTGACGGGCTGATAGGCAGACAGAAACAGAGAGAAATGAAAAAAAAAAAATCAGTGGGTGTCTTTTTTTCCCTATGGTTCCTAGGAAGTCTGCCTTCAAAGTGCAGGCAGTGTTCATCCCTTTAGGACCCAAATTTTTCCATCTTCCTGTGAGAGCAATAGGCTCTGCAGGAAAGCAAATCCCCCTGAGATATTTGTGCCTGCACCCCGTGGAGCCGGCACCCGTCATCTAACGCAAGCCCAGCGCGAACCTTTCACATCCTCAGCCGGCATCCCTCCGGCACCCACAGCTCCACTCTGCAGAGAGCCACAGAGCCCCGGCAGCAGCTCCGGTGTGGGGCTGGGAGAGCTTCAAGGATAGCACCCCGCCACAGGCGCACACAGGGAGCAGACGCCTCGGGATTAGCTCTGGATCATGTTCCCCATCGCTTGGGGCAGCTGCTTCCTGCACTGCTTGCAGCCACGGCTGGGTTTGGTACCTGATCCCGGGTGACATGACCGGGATCTCACGCCGGCATCTCCTCTCAGTTTGTGTCAGAAATGTGTCACTGCCAGCTCCTCGGGCAGGAGGACCTGCAGAGAGCTTCCATCGGGCTGACACACAGCCTCCCGCTCCTCAGGGCTGCATGGCAAAATGAGTGGTCGTCACCGGAGACATTCCTCTCAGGGCTTGGTGGCCTCGTGCCCACCCGCCCTTTCCAAGCACAGCCATGAAAACACAGCACTACAGAGGTGCCAGTCCTGACAGCCACCACTCCGGTCCTTCCCAAAGCAGGGAAAGGACACCTTTCTGCCCTAGCAACTCCGGCAGCAAAGAGGAGCTGGGGAGCTCCTCAGTGTGGTACTTGTGCACAAACTGGGGGAACAACAGCAGTAAACTTGACCATGGTCAAAGCAAACTGCAAAGCCCATTTCCACCCTCACTGAGCCATTCAGAGCTTGGCTGGGCTCTCAGGTCACAGCAGATTTCTAATCCTTGCCTGTCTTTTAAGGAGCCAAACACAGAGCTCAGTTTTTAGGCTATGGAAATCAAATTTTCAGCCATTTTCAAAGGTGGCCTAGAAAACACAGACTAATTCCGCACAGCCATAAAGCAAGTCCCTCAGGAGTGCAGCATGCAGTTTGAACACCCCCGTGTCCCTCTCCCTGCCACCATGACTCTCACTGAGTGGGTCTGATCAGAGGATGCAGGTGTGAAAACTCCCCAGGATGCAGAGAATCCCTCCTCAGCAGAGCCCTTGGAGCTCTCATCCAAGTGCACTGGCCCCACTGATCACTGGTGCCACAATCCCAGTAGACTGGGACCTGCCTTTGGAGCGTGGAGCAGGCAAAGCCTTGCTTGCAGCAGGCATCTGTGGCCAGTTCTGCTTGCTCCATACCCAAACGAGTCAACACAAGCAGGTTTTCCCCAAAGGAGGCAGAAGGGCAGTCTGCAGGGCTTCGAGACAGCTGCAGCTGGAAATAGCCCAAGCAGAAGAGATGTAGCCCTGTTCCTCCAGCCACGCCTTCCCTGGAGTGCTTGATCCAAGTCTGGAGTAAAGCACACCATCACCATCCTCATCCCACTGCACACAGCAAGACAGTCCCCTCCACATCCACGTACCCACAGAGGTATCTATGGAAACATCCCATGGCATCAGTAGGGCGGTTTCTTTCAGGGGCTAGGGAGGAAGGGAAGAAGGATGAAGAGAGTGTAGAAACCGGAGCCTTTGTTTCCCAGCACTCAGCCATGCTGTTAATCAGGTAGCAGAGACCAGCCACTTCCTACCACATCCTCAAGCTCTTGCAGCAATAGCAGGCACTCCTTTTAGTCTCTGTCCTTTGGGGATGAGAAGGAGGCAAGGAGGCAGAAGTCAGTCAGAGCCTAAAGAAATGCAACAAGCTGCAGGAAGGATTTTTCCTTTGCAAGGGAACAGGCACCTGATGGGCTCCCCAGCCAGCACTTATCTATGTGAACCATTTGTTTCCTCTCCAAGCTCTCAGCTTGCTCTGACACATCACCCATTCCCCTGATTGCAAGCAAAATGAGTCAGATGGGTCCCAGCTTTGCACCCACTCATAAGCCCTCTATTTCTACTCTGCTCCTCAGTGCTACGCCATCAGAAAGCTCAGCCTGGGGACTGTGCAGGACCACAACTGCCTTAAAAGCTTGTACAAGTCCAGACTCACACATGCAGTTTGCCCTTCATTCTACAGAGCTCCAGCACACTTCTGCATAAGGTGTGTTAAAACTCACACTGGCAACAGCACATTCAGACAAGCGGCCACTGGGACCAAGGCAATACCTAAGAAATGCATCACAAATGTGCTGAAGGAGCACATTCCCTCGAGTCACTGGTCCAAGTGGCAACTTGGGACATGTCTGCAGCAGCCTGGGGAGATCCTGCACAGTCCCATGAGGAGACCACAGAGACAGCATCTCCTCCTCTGGCTCTTAAGCAGAGTCTTCCGCAGCACTGCACACAGTACATGACCTCTCAGTTACAGCAAGGACTAAATAAATTTTAAAAAGCATTTTTTTTCCTCAGTCCTGGCAGTGTGGAAGTCAAATACTGTTTTTCAAGCTGTTCTCAGAATGAGACAGAAGCAAACACGTCCACAGGCACAGCCAGTCTGCATCTGTACAGCCTTGCTCCCACCACCTTCATTAGCACGTGCAGAGATGTGCATCCCTCACTTGCTGAATAGGGTGCCAGGGACCAACATCACCAATTATTACCTTCCGGACCATAGACCTGTGTGTCCAAGTTTCTCTGTGCCCAGGGCCACACAACAACATCTGGGACCACTCCTGAGAGTCCTCAGTATGTCTAGGGGCTTAAATGAGACCCAAGCCAGCCACTATCCAACCCAGTGTGATCCATGACACTTTGAGTTGTCAGGCTTTCTTTTACTCCCAGTTCGGTGTTATGCAGCACCCTGCACTGTCAGCCTTAAGCTGTTGAGTCTTGACCCCCAAAATTGCTAAGACTCATTCCAAAACCCAGCTATTTGGAGGGGGTTTTGTTCAGACTGATAATGCCTAAGCCCTACGAGGTCTTTGACTTGTTTCCAGAGTTTTCCCTGCAATTAAGATGTCCCTAAATACATTTCTTGTTAGCATAATTCTATTAATTTTAAGTGAGAACTGAGACTTTTAAACAGTCCTTGATTACAGTTGCTGGGGGTTTTCAACAGACACCCCAAATCCCAAGGTTTGCTCTAAAACTCCTGTGAATTATTCTAGTCCAGCTTTGCCAGCTGCTCTTCTACCCAAAAGGCACCTTCCCTTGAGAGCAGGATAGTAGAAGAAGGGAAGAAAGCTGGAAAACAGCCATTTCTGGGACTACAAATGAAATCAGGAGGAACAGTCCCAAAAGCCTCTCTTAGCCTTGGCCACCAGCAGCAGCTACTCGGGAAGCTCCCACCAAGTGAGAGCCAAAGGAAGAGACACACTGATGCTGCCTTGCTAGATTTTATGCCAAGCTTGTCAGCAAGGCATGCTCAGCTTTGGCTGCCCAGGAAATGCAAACCTCTCCTTTGTGTGGCTTTCTGGACACCTCCCGCTGCCCTCCCTAAACCCCAAAGCCAGCAGCATCCCTTGCAAGGTGCACACCATGCCAGAGGCAGCAAAGACGTGCTCCTCGCAGCCTCCTGGCCCCAGGCCTTCTGCCAACACCATCCCAACATGGGGCACGCAGGCAAAAGAGCTGCCGGAGGAATCCACGCCAAGCGGCGCTGAGCACGACCTTTCTGCTTTACAGTGGTAACCTGAATCCTAAATACTGGATTTCTAGGCACGCATTAAAGCCATGAGACAATGGAGACGGCGAGGCTGGGGCTGGCTGCAAGCCAGCTCCGTGCCGGCCCCGCCAGCGCCCGATGTTTCCCATTTCCTTCTTTTCTCACCATGGCAGATAAGCGAAGTCCCCCTAAGCCAGGAGGCAGGTGCATGCACAAGCTCACCCCTGACTTGGGGACCACGCGTGACTCACCCCCATAGAAGGTGGATTCCCAAGCCCCAAAGAGGTGGTTGCCTTCCTCTCTCCCTCTCTCCCTCTCATATGAGCATTGCTTCTCCTTTAATTGGTTTCATTCATGGCGGCCCTTTGCTAAATGTAATTATGCCAGGCTCTCTCCATCTGTCTGCGTTCAGGAAGAGCCATCGCTCTCACTGGTTTTATCTTCAATCTTTATTTCTGCATTAATCCCCGCTCTGCAGCTCACATGTACAACAATGTCCAGGACCTCCTGAGGACACACAGGCACAGAATGAAGAGCAGGATTTGTCCCTGGGTCTCTCCTGGCTGGAGGACATTTTTTCACAGGGAAAGCCCCATACCTCAGTCACTCTGTAACATCTACATCTCTCGATGATACCTGCACAAGCCAGTCCTTTTGCAGGCACTCAAGAGTTGTCTGGGTGCCCAGGCAGGAGGGGACAGCTTGATTTTGTCTGCATCACAGAGCTGTCTCTGCCCTGTCTTCCCAAGCCTAGCACATAAAGGTAGCAAGATGCCTGCTTAAGTTGACATGGACCGCTTTTCACATGGAGACAGCATTCAGTCCCAAACTACCGCGCTCATTTTCCTTCCCAGGAACGCAGACAGGGTGAACACGGCTGAGCACAGGGATTAACAAATCTCAGCTCTGCAAGGGCAGCTCACAGCTGCATGGCTGAGGCTGCAAAGTGCCCAATGCACCCAGAAGGATTTCATTCCTCGGGATTCATTACCCAAGGTCCTTACACCTTACTCAGCCAGGGTAGGTAGATCTTGGGGGAAAACACAATGCTAAAGGAGCTGTTGGTTTATCGAGAGACCAAACCCAGGGAGACAGACCCTGGGCAACCAAGCACCATCTGGTGACCGCCGGCTCCCGACACAATAGCCCACGTTGGCATGTTTATGATAGAGACCAGAGGCGGATTCCCATTATCCCCATCAGATCCTGTGATGTGGTTTCAGGAGAAGGACCATGAGAAGCAGATGGGATGGCAGAAGAGAAAAGAACGCAGCGAGACAGACAGACAGGAGAGATTTATATGAAGCTAAAGCGCATACCCATAAACATGGGATAAGTAAATAGCATGTAAGTATGAAATTAAATGCAGGGAATCCATGGCATCCAGTAATCAGTCAAATATCTCCTTCACCTCTTTTTCAGTTTATCATCGGCATTTTAAAATGAGATATTTATGCCAATAAGTAAGCCAGTTGTATATTGTAACCCTGCAAATATTGGCTTGGATCTGAGAGATTCGTCCCGACAGACAATTCATTTTTACAGTTATTTTTGGACTCCCGGCTTTCGTGGAACACCGGCTCTCTGTGTTGGATTTTATGCCCCTGAAATGTATTTACAATGCATGGCATCTGTATTGTGCATTACACACTTAAATCATTGCATATCATTCATCGCTTGTAAAAAAAAATATTGCAATATCCTGAAGCTCTGAATACTCAAATTCAAAATATAACTGCTGCATTTTCAGAGTAATGCTATAAAATAATGTTGTATTTTTAGATAAAGGAGGGAAAATTGATCATGAGGAACATGGATTCCCAAGATCTGGGAAGAAGGGGAGTTTGGATTTCACACCACGATAAATGGGAAAAAAATAAAACTAAAAGCTGAAAAACCCACAAAGGTTTATTTTCTAAACAAGAACATGGAAACATTTTGTCACTTAAACAAAGGGAGGAGGGCGGGGGAGGCTCCGCATCCTTGGCTTGCTCTCTGCAATGGACAAATACTATCAGAAACAAAAAGCATGGCATAGTTAGCAGGAGCTCAGCGCTTTAGAATTAATGGTATGTATTTAAGTTCCTTTTAGGGGAAGCCTTCTGCAACCTGGGGGGGGAAAAAATCCATGGTTTTAAAGGCTTCTGTCATTGTTGCCTACGAGCAGAAGAGAAAGGCGCTTTCTTTGTCATCCGGGGGTTTATGGCAACACCTTAATATGTCCTTTTCATAGGTGAAGCAAGGCGCACAAAGCAGCCGCGTGCCAACGCGTCCCCCCCGCCACCGGCAAAATAAATAAATGGAGGAACGCAGGGACGGCGGCCGTCGTAATCCCTCGGCAAAGAGGCAGCGAGGATGGTCTGGTGGGGTAAATATCGCACGTCTCCTGCCAAACCCCGCGTGGGCTATTGTCCCGCCACCCCTTTTAGATGTCATTAAGGATTTTTCGCATACAACCAAACGAGCGGGAGGGGATGAACGCGCTCGCTTCTTCCCCACCAGTTGGAGAAGCCATGACGAGGCGGCTGGGAGCCGGCGCAGGGAAAACACAGGGCAAATTAGGAAGTATGTTAATTCAGTTAATATCACAGAGGGGCTGGCGGGCGGTGGGGGGGAGGTGTGCGCGCAGATTTTCCGCCCGAGGAAGGAGGTGGCAGAGAAAGAACTGGGGCATGCCAGCTCCCGTTATTGTTCTGCCTTCATCGGTAATTAGCAAGATAAGGAGGGGACGGCGTGAGGGAGGCAGCGTGGCGAGGACAAGGCAGCGCTGCACCCCACCTCATGCCCATGCGGCCATCTTACAGGCGGCGCTCGCCTCCTGCAAAATGGCCGCCGGGGCCCACACTGCCTCAGGCCCGCAGCTGGCCCGTCCCAGCGGGCTCCCCTCCGCCAGCCCCGAGGCAGTGGGCACCCGGGAGCAGTGGCAGCCGGGAAAGGGGGGCCCCAGGAGAAAAGGAGTTGCCATGGTGGGCCAGAGTGCGCTGGCGAGCGGCCATCTTAGCCCGGGCCCTGCTCACGGTGCCAAGGCGCCGGGCACGCAACACTCCCGCAGCTCTTTCCCCAGCCCTCCTGGCTGGAACAATCTTGGTACACTTCTCCTTCACCAGGCAGCACGTGTTGCCTGGGGCCCGATTGTGCCCACAGAAGCGGCTGTGCCTTTCCTCTCGGACACCAGTGGGTTTATCCCCACGTGGGCAATCGCCTGCCTCAGTGTGTCCCAGTGAGCTCTGAAGGCTGCCAGCCACTGGACTGGCCCTGGAAGACTCGGCCTGGACAGATAGAGCATTCTGAGAGCTACAAGGCAAGATGTCACCTGTCCAGCCAGCAGAGACTTATGGGAAAATTATATCTTTCTCCTGGCCAAAACAAAATAAATTCCAAACCAAAACTGCAGAGATATCAGTAAAGAAGAAGGGAGCTTCCTAAACCTTAATTTAACACAAATTTAAAACAAGGTCAGTTATAAAACGCATGGTTACATAGACGACACAGACAAAGCTACAGATACATTTCTTACTCCATGGGAGCTTTACAGTGGACACATCTGTGTTGCTCAGTTCTCCAAATGAGCAACACCAAATATCAACCAGGGAACCCTCATCTCTGGTCTTGGGCTGCCCTCAGGACAAGACCAGCAATTACTGACACCAAAGCAGTATTTGGGAAGCGTTTCATGTGCCCTTAGCCATGATGGGACTATTTCACATGGTGCAACAAGCACACAACGCACATTGAAAATTCGGCATCTGCTCCAGTACTCTGTGGAGAACCAGAGGGTGATTGCAACCGCATGCAGGCAGGGCCATGTTATACATCTCAGCTAGACAGTGAAACATAAGGGATGGCAGGCTAGCTGCTCCGCTCCAGGGTTGTCTACACAGAAAACCACACCATTATAATGACAGCACTATAGGTCAACCGCTGCTTCTCCTCACCACGCTGGTGCACATCCCCACTCTTAAACTGGCCTTCTCCAGTTTAGCTTAAACTGCTTCCAGCGTGACATCACTGGTATACAGGAGAGTCCTGCCTCCTGCTAAAGTAAATAACCACGGAGGTTGTACGCGCACAGCTCCTTGCTTTAAAATCCGCCCCCCAACTGTACGTCTGTAGCTAGACCTGCCCTTCGGCTAACCTTTCTGTACTCTGCACACTCCTGGGCTGTTCACAGTGCCCGTGAAACACTATTACACCCTGCTTCCCTTGGGTGCTAATCCTGCTTGTCAACCCAAAGGCAGAAGCAGACGGTGGCTTGGCATTTTGATTACGTTGTGATCTGTTTGAACCTTCCAGACTCTTTTGATGTCTGTGCAAATTTGAAAGGGGGAGCCTTCATCCCCCACAATGAAACTCCGCTATCGCATGGTGAACCATCTCGGGACTCCTATGTCCACAGCCATTGCTAGGTTTGAAGCAGGGAGGGGAGTTGCAGCTCCTCCAGGAAGAGTCTGAATTTCAGACTAACCAGTTCTGGCCCTGAGCGGAGAACACTATGGGGACAGCGCGTTGCTCTTCAAACAAATGCGTGCATAGGGGAGTGTGCGCATGCACGGAGACACCAGATTTATACAAATAGATGCATTCATAGGAAAATGCAAATAGCATCCTCTTCCATCCCAGGCTCCCTTCGAGCTCCTGACATCCCAAGGTTTCAGAAGAGTACAACGGAGCCTCAGATCAAACATTAGCCCTGCGGGGGTTCCCTCAGGGAAGCAGCCATGCACTGGGGTCTTTTCCCCGCTTCCATGTGAGGTTTCCCGACCTGGCCTTCCATGGGTGCTCAGTTCTGACACGCGTACGACACACGCGCGCGCACGCAGAGCCTTGCTAAAAGGTGCTCTGGGAATTGAGCTCCATTTCCTCTTTCTCCTGAATCAATTGTCATAAACCAGCTTTTGTTTTATTTTTAACAAAGCGACAGAAATAATCTCCACACACAGCCCTTGCCACTCCCACGGCCCTGTCCTTTAACAGAACAAGCTGTCCAGGGCCCCCGAGGACATGGGCACAGGGAGACAGAAGGGTAAGAAAGACCAGGAGAGGATGCTTTCTGGTGCACAGAAATCCACTGCTCCTCTCTTGAGCCCACTGCTTGGCAGGCAGAGAGGTGGCGGGATGGGAAGGGGACTGGATGGTAGGCAAGGCACTCCCAACCTCCCCAACCCAATCTCCAGCTGTTCCCTTCACCCCCTACCCACTGAAGTACCCACTTTCAACCTGCATTTTACCTAACATTCTGTTTCTCTCGCTCTTCAGTACCAGCAAGAGGTGGCTCCTGCAGCACCATTGCAGCAATCAGTGGGCTGACATGCAACCTGTGACAGCCCCAGCTCTGCCTGCCTGTGGCAAACCCCTGTCTCCAGCATGGCCAAGGACTCATCCCTCCTTCTCCTCCTCCTCCCATCCCACATACCCAGGTTCAGGCCTCAGACACATATGGAGACATTTCTTGATGAAACCTATCAGTGGGTGAGTGGCAGCTGCGCAGGTACCGAGCAAGACGTGGGGCCAGACAGCAGCCAGGGGGGAAGGCAGCGGGTGGAGGGAACGTGCCTCGGGAGGAATACTCACAAAGGGCTGCTTTCATTAATAAAACATTCCCCCCTCGGTTGCCTTTTGATTTGGGTGTAAGAATTAACCCCATCTGCCCAACAGCACGCTACCTACCAAGTCATCTCTGCTGAGGAAGGCCGTCTGACGTGTCCGCTCAGTTGCCTCGCTTCCCACTGCCTGCACTCCCTGGCAGCCCAGACCCCTCCAAACAGCTCACCAGCCTCGCTGGGGCTGCCCTATGGAAGAGATCCTCTTCCCACAACACAGATTAGACCCAGTGAAAATAGGCTTAGTGAAAATACCATTTCACTATTAACGCCACCCACCTCACCCCCCGCCCCACCCCAGCTTCACACTCTCACACCCAGAAAGATTATAACAAATCCTGGTCACCTTTTGCCCCTGCTAACTACTGCTCTAGTCTTCGCACCACATGCCTTCTACCACGAGTAGAGAGCTGGGAACAGGGAGTACTTATATATATACACACACATCTATCTAGTCAGCACTGGAGGTGTTCAGCTGCACAACACACATCTCCCTGCACAGCATCTCGCCTTGTCACAACACCCCAACCCATCCCTCTCCGCTGTAATTGCAGTGCCTGGTCCTTGGGCATCAGCAGAAAGTTGCAGCAAATCCTGTGTTGGTTAAAGCACAATCTGCCCATTCAAAATTGGTGGGGGGTTGCTTTTAAATCACTGAGACATTTCTATTCCCTTTCTGTTTCAAGTAAAACGGAGATGCAGAGATGCCTTCGAACCGACAGCCCCTTCATTTTTCCAGAGGTGTGTTTTAATGAGTGACTCGCCTTCCAAAAAGGGGCCGGCAAAGGGGAAGGACGGCAGATTCTCCACACAAATTCAATAGCTGGTAGGTTGCCATGGGCTAAAGCATTTCTTTGCACACATGAAGGGAAGGGACTCCAGAGCACTAAGGGTTTTGCCTCCCATGAGTTATAGCTCTACCCTTCAAGAGCGGAATAAATGCTTTATCCCATTGCAGCCTGCGATGTATTCTACATAGATGGATTGATTTCCCCTATTGTTCTTAATAAATCCTGGCGCATGAAGAAACTCACTGCACAGCCATTTTTCCTGCCTTGTTCTACCTTGCAGAAGTAATAAGGGTCAGATGTGACTGCAGTGGGAAGCAAAGGCCGTGCGCGAGGCAGTGCTTTGCTGGATGCAGTGGGTGTGCTTGCAGGGGCTTGGTGGGTGCAGGCAAGCAACTCCCTTTTCCCTGTTTACTCCCCCTTTGAGTCGAAGGCGAGGAAAAGGGGAACCATGGCTGGGCACCACAGCATTGGAGTGGCTCTGACAGGAGCAGCTGCTCCAAAAGCTGAGCCTGCACAAACCCCCCAGACCTGCACAGGGAAAGGCAAGGCTCTGGTCCTCTCTGACTGGAGCTCTCAAATAGGAGAGATAAAGACATATATTGTATTGTCTGACAAACACAGGGCTGAGCACTGCACCACTGTAGAACCTTCCTGAGCACACCCAGCTCTCTGTCATTCCCAGTCCATAAGACCTGCCCCTGCCCGTGTCCCAGCTGAGAGGAGTCCACACCACCAGCACAGGGAGTCCTCTGGGTTTTTTTGTTTGTTTGGGGTTTTTTTAAACCAAAATGCCAAACCAGCCCCCTCTCAATGACTCCCAGTGGCACAACTCAGACCCCCAGCTTGTTGTTTAAAGGTTCTCTCCCTCCCTACCATCTTTTCTACTCACAAGGTTGACACCCATCCTCTTTCCCTGCTCCAGGAGGGTGTTTGCTGGACACAGCTTCGCTGGTGCCCAGGAAGGAGGCACTGCTGGGCTCCAACAAGCAGGTGGCTCTGCACAATCCTGCCTTGGCCACCTGCCTCCAGCTCCATCCAGGCTCCCTGGATTATCGCTGCTGGTCTTCTCTAGCAGCAGCTAACAACTGGCCCTGTTTCAAAAGCCTGGCTGGGAATTTGGCTGTGGGAGGGAGGGAGGGATCAGGTAAAAGAGCTGGTCTCCCATGCATGAGTTGGACTCGATCCTTCAGCAAGACTTCCAGGGACTCACCTCTCCTTGCTCAGGTGGAGACGTCCCAGCCCTTCCCATGGCATCCCACTCCACGAACTCTCAGTCAAGTCTGATTAAGGAAAAGAAAATTTGTCTCAATTAGAAAGAGGTTCCCATATGCATGGACGGAAGTCAAGTAATTACCGCATGTCACTCACGTTTGGAAAAGAGACCTTAAATTTGGGGCCGTGCAAACTTGCACACACTATTGCAAGTGAGTTACAGACCTTGGCATGCTCCAGAGCATACTTTGTGCAGATGATTTCAAGCCCGTCCCTCGGCTGAAATACACCCAGCCACATAAAATACAGCCAGACACGACCCCGCTCTCTAATAAGGAAATAAAGCCGAGTGGACCTGCATTGCCAGATCCCAGAGAGCAACACTGTCTCTTTAATTTTCTCCCTGGCTATCTCATCCTTTGCACAAACTCTTTCCTCCCCGTGGCTTCTTCCAGCCTGGTGGGCAAAGTGGGAAAACATCATTAGGGAGGAAAAATAATTTAGTTTGTTAATCAGTATCCAGTGGTGGGAAACAAGAAAGACAGAGAGCTGGGCTGGCGGTTAGGGCTTAGGAAGGGCCAGCACAAAGCCCACCATTCATGACATCTGGGGCTGGGATTCTCATTGAATTAAACAGACACAAAGAGCAGAGGCATTTCATGCTCTCTTCACAAGAATTATCATATCTCCCTGGCACTAGGAAACCTTCAGCACGGGAGAGGGGGAGAGAGAGAGAGAGGGGAAAGCGGGCAGGCTGGGTAGAAATATGGGGCAGGGTAGAAGAGGCTTTGTTCCAGGGTTGGATTTATGGATGGGATGCGGCGCGTTGCTTTGCGGGGAGAGACAGGGCCCTGGCGCGCTGGGTCTAATAAGAATCAGCAAATGTGAAACAGGGGGCCCCTGTGTACCATGAAGCAGGGAAACCCGCGTTTGACAAGCCAACAGAATAACCGCTCGCGTCTCAAGGCTGTGGAAGGATGCTGACGTTCCGACGAGATGTGTCGTCTTGTGTGTGTGTCAGCGAGGAGGGGGAGAAGGGGAGAGGCAAGGAGTATAAACAAGAGACCAGGCAGCATCGTTCAGTCATGAAAATTAATTAGCTGATGTGCAAACCATGGCTGCCTCTTCCCACTGCCCTGCAAGCATTCCCCATAAAGCTATGGTGTGTGCAGAGCCTGTGACTGGGAATGACAGGGGCAGATTAGGCAGCTCCTTGGGACACAAGCCTGGCAGCAAGAAACCCACAGCCCGTGCAAAAAAGGTGAGGAGGGGATGATTAGTGTCCTTGGGGAAGGGGCAGAGCCCAGGGACCAGAAGAAAGAGAAACGGGAGAGACTGGGCACCAAGCTGAGACCAGGAATCACGTTGCTGCAGCAGCATAAATTGGGGTGGATCTCAAAAGCAGCCATTAACAGGGGCTGGTGGACAGCAAAACCATTTAGGGTTTAGATCACAAACTCTCTGGGGCAGGACCTGTCATCTCCTGCAGGCTCACACCATGGAGGCCTGTCCTACTTAGTCTCTGGGCATTACCAGAAGATCTGCTTTAAATACTAATTGCTCCATGATCAAGACCTGTGAGCTGCTGGGAGGCTCCCTACAGCATTACCTGTGGGAAGAGGGGATAGATCTCTGACCTCACGTCCCCAGGGTAATTTGACCCCGTGCACTAGTGCCACAAGCAAATATTACTACCCAGTGATGAAGATGAGCAATTCCTGACCAACTTCACATATCCCATCCCCAAGCTTTTAGATCCTACTACAATATCACGTTGATTCTTTGCCTGGAACAACCACAGGAGAATGAGGGTGCCAGGGAAAAGGGCAAAAAAAAGGGAATGAAGGGATGCAGAAAGTGATTGGTAGGGAAAAAATAAAGAGAGAAGACTCTTTGACATGGGATGTGCACGGTGAACGCAGAACGCGCTGGAAACAAAGGGATGCAGGGAGAGAGGAGAGGCTGGGATGGGCATCTCGGCAGACATGTGGGTAAAAGTTGAAAAGGAAGCACTAATTAGCACCCAGACCATCACTTTCCATTAATAGCTTGTCACCATTTCCTTGATGTTGCTGAGAGCAGGGAAGCTGGTATGTGTGATGCTTACCTGTCTCTATCTCATTAACAGAAGTGAGGGTGAGAACAGATGTTTATTGCCTGCATTCAGATAGACAGGCCCTTTGCTGAACTGGGAGGTAGGAGAGAGGGGGAAAGTTATGAAAGAGATGCTCATGAAACACAAGCCAAACCCAAACAATGGAAACCCAAACGTAGGACGCTTAGATACCTGTGCCGATTCAGAGACAGTCCCAGGCAGGTATCAGGTTCCAGGAATTCTGGAAACACAAAACTGCTAGGTCAAATAATTATAATCCAGGGCAAATACACTGCCAGCTGGGGGAGAGTGCTCTGGTATCAGCACAAGGTATGCACAAGGGGCTGTGACTGCATTATACCTGGGAAAATAAGACAAAGGGCTGCTTACTTCCCAGGCTGATTTGCTCAAGGTGTCCACTCCACTCAAAAACAGCCAGCCACGTATCTTATTGAGAGCCAGAATGGAGATACCCACCAGTAAACACAGGAAAAAAAAAGAAAACAAAAAAGTGCTATTTCAAGCAAAGATAAATGTGCTTTGCATATAATCACCCTTGGAGTAATTCCTTCAGCAGCTAAAAAAGAGATTATCCTTCCTATGTAAAACACAAAGGCCTCGCCTTTCCCTCCAACATGTGGAATGGCTCCTGACAGTGACATGGGAAAGAGGGAGTGTGCAAGGCAAGGCAGGGACGCCAATCAGCGAGTACCTGTGAGGTGGTAGCACACAACTGCTGGTGTGATGACGGGAGCGTGCGTGTGTGCACACTCCTAGGGACATCCCTGCTTCCACAAGCACATAAATTCACTACACGAGCCAAGGGTTCCTCAAGAGCAGAAGCCCAAACCTCCTTAGGAGGGAAAACCAAAGGCAAAGAAAACATCAAGGCAGGGACTGAAGGAACAAAGGCTTCCGCCCTCTCAGCTTGGAGACATCTTCTTGGCCATTTAGCTCAGATCAAGTGTAGGCTCTGTTGACTCCCCCATCTATTCAAACGAACACTTTCAATAGTCTGATAGGTCTTTTCTGCTCTACAGCTTCTCTACCCCTGTGTTTGACGTCCCCAGCCAATGCAGCTAATGCCACATGCAGAAATACTGCCCTGAAGAGCCCTTGCTTAGATTGCGTGGTCAAGCACTTCAAAGTTAGGAAGTGTCCAATTTATGGCTGGCCATGCAACCTTAATTCCACCTCGCTGTGCAGCCACTCTGGACAGGAAAAGAGGGAGCGAGCTAAAAATAGGCTGTGACCGTGTCGTCAGCCTCTTAAGGGCCTGGGCAGGGAGAGGCTGAATTAATGTCTCATGGTCAAAATGAAATCAGGTACCCCCCGACTTGCCAGCGCTTGCTTTGGTGCCTTCAACCATGTACATTTTTAATATACAGAAATCACGTGCATTCTAAACATACAGAAAAATGCATTATTTATAGCTAATAAATAATAGATTGTTTATATAAGCAAAAAGAAAAACAATTGTAGGCAAGTGTAACAAATTCCCCTTCCTCCACCCCACACCCATCCCTGCTTCACCCTGCACGGGCAGAGAGATTTCAAGCCCCAAGCCTCGGCACAGATTCCTGCCACTATGAAATACAGGACTAATGTTATCTGGCAGCGGCAGAAGGCTGCTCTCCCGGGGCCAGGGGAGAAGGGAACTGCTGGAGCTGGCAGTGCCCAGGCCAACGCACCCACATCCCCTACAATTTTTCCTCCTGGCACCAGAACACAGGAGAGTTTTCTCCCAGGAGAAGGGACTGTGCTGGAAGGATACGACCTAAAGGTGGAAAGGGGTGGTGGAGTTGGCTGCGAACGCCCTCCCACCTTCCCTGGCTGGTCCAGAGCTCTGCAATAAAGTGGTGGGGGTCCATGGTTTCACCCTGCTCCTGATCTGTTATTATTATTCCAAGGAACAATAAATTTTAATTTCCCCCCCCCAAGAGGCAAGAGAAGGGAAATCGCGATTCCGAACAATTCATAATTCAGCTAAACCTGAAAGGAATTTAAGGGACAAAGAATAGGCATTTCTCGAGTTGGAGAGCTTCCCCCAGACAAATTTCAAGGGCCCACAGCAAACAATGGGAGTGTCAGAGGTTCTCAAAAAGAAAAAAAAGTTCAAGAATCTTTACAATAAAAAGTGTTAGGCAACACAGAGGTCAGAGCCAGATCCTCCTATAATAAATAGCACGACTACCCTACATTAACTATAGGAGACATTTTAATGCAGTGCCTCAGCTTCGTGCTAATTATACTTTTTCACCATATTTTGAACCTAAGAAAAAATGTCATCAGTTAATTATAACAGATGAGGGAGTGTGAAGACTTCCTCAATAAATAATGCCTTGATATCTCATATCCAACAAGCTGCGTGCTCTGCTCTGAAGGTGCCCAGAAATATGTCCTCTCAGGAAATATATCAAGAACTGATGGTCCCATAAGCTGGCTTTGTTTCCAAGCCTTGATTTTCAGCCCAATAATTAAGTGATTTTTATGGATTGGGGAGAGTAAAGGTCGTGGGACTGCTGGAACAGTGCCAGAGAGAGTCAGTGTTTAAAAATAAATAAATTCCTAAATCAAAATGAGGTACAAAAGACCTCAACAAATTCCCCTCATGGCTGCACAGGTGAGCAGACAGACACAATTTGGTTTCTGGACCCCTGTCCCATCCTTCCTTCATTTGTGGCATCTCCATGGGAGTCTGGCATGCACTGAAAAAGCCTGGTTTTAATGAAACCAGGCCACTGCTGCCAGTGTGCCACCGGGAGCCAGCCACGGCTGCCCACCTGCCCCAGGGAGGAAGGACACCGTGCCCCTGCTGCTGTGCCACCCTGGGTGCTGCCCCCGCTGCACCCATCCCTGCTGAGGCTGCTGGGCATCCAGGTCCTTACGAAGGTTCCTCAGCTAAGCTATCTTTCTTTCAGCTCCCTTCTGCACCCAGCACCCCTCACTTCCCCCTCTGAAGAGCCGGGATTTGGCGTGGGAAAGATGTCTTTGGGCTTTTCACAAATCCAGTATCCCCTTGAACCAAAACCAATTAGCCTGGCCCAAGGTCCTGCCATTGAAGGACTGTCCCTTCTTTTCAAACCCCCGCGGGCTCAATTGCTCTAAGGAGCCTGGATGTGAATGAGCAAAGCCCGCTTAAAGTGGTACTTAAGGCCAGACCAGGGTGAAGGAAAAGAGAAAGCCTCTATAGGAACAGCAAGCTGAGTTTCCAAGAGACAGCTAACTGCCGGAGATTGTGTTCTTTTGCTCCCCCCATTTTCTTTTTTTTACCCCCACTCCTTAGCTTTCGAGGCAAACGCTCCTAACCAAACCTGAGCCCCTGAATAAATATTAGAAAACACGACAGGCAGAACCTCATCCTGACTCTTTGTGGATGCTGGGAGCCCAGCTGCGGGCAGTGCGATGGCCCAGCCTTGTATGCAAGCTCTGGTCACAAACATGTGCACCCAGAGGGACAGAGAGAGATGGTGAGAAGCCCAAGATGATGTTTTTCCAGTTTGGGTCCTGGCAAACACCTTCCCAAGGTAACTAGGCTTGTGTGCACGAAACACCAAAATCCCCAACCTGGACAGGGCGACTCCCTGTACCACATGCTGGGGAAGACAGCGTGGGCAGCCACACATCCATTTTATGCTGGTGGCCCCTGGGGACATCCAGAGACCCAGGGCAACTGAGGGGCTGCGATGTGGCAGCAGCAGTGTCGGGGTGACACACGGTACCCACACCACGAACGGTGTGTGTGCACCACCCGGTGCAGGTGCCCTGGTGCTCACACCTGCAGATGCCAAATCAGCACCTTCCCCTATCCCAGACACGAGAGTGTTTCCAGCAGGCAGCCGTGAACCCACCCTGCTGGACGAGCAGCACCCGTCCACGGCCACGGGCTGGATGGACCCTCCAAGCTCCTGGGCTCTGCCCTTCCTCCGGCAGCATGGACAAAGCCTGGGCAGAGCAGCAGGTAAAGGGAGGCACCGTGCGTTTGCATCAAGGGTGCAGGGAGGGCGTGGGAGCCAAAGGAGACAAAAGAAATGGCCGAGCCCAGCCTCAAGATTGGAACTCACCATTGCCAGGCAATTCCACAAAAATGCCCATTGATGGGATTTCATCCATAACCAGGAGTGCATGCTCACATGGCCTGGCTTCCAAGGCAGCTCCTTCAAACAGCAGGGCCTCAACAGCCCCTTCTCCACCTGACCCCAAGCCTGGGTGAGTTTGGCTTCCCCACGTATTTGGCATAAACCTCCTTCATCTCATGCCCCAAGCCAAACCCACTGCATGGCGGACAAGTTTTAGGAAAAGATGAGAAATCATGAGCTGGAGCACACAAGGTCCCAGAGCATCATTTCCCTGGGGTGAAACCCGCAAACGACATTTTCCATTTATCCCACAATGGCACATGCCGATTCTTCTGTTTCTGCCTCCCTCTGCCCATCCCCAGCTCTGCCTGAAGAACAAAGACATCACAGCCCAGCTCCAGGAACCTCACCCACGATTGGCCTATGCTGTATCCTACTGCTCCATCAGGAGAGTCCCACCGAGAAGAGAAAGAACCAGGAATGCCAGGACATGGGCTCTCATCTCAGCACGGCCGAAAAAGACGCCTTCCCTTCTGGGTTTTGCCTACACAGGGGGAAAGATCCATCCAAAGCCAACAGCTACCCTAACAGGGCAAAAGGCAAAGCCACAACGGGAACCGTGTCTAGCCAAAATCCATCCCTGGCCCAAGGACAGACCCTTGGGGACCTTCCTTCCACTTTGGCATTTAAAAAAAAAGACAGAGAGCAGAGACCCCTCGGTGGGCTGCCAGGGACTCTCTAAATGCAGCGGGTATGTCACAAGCAGGGATCTGCTGGGGGGCTTCATCTGCCACCTTGCCCCCCACCCATGCACACATGAGCTGGGGATTCTCACACCACTGTCCCCCATCTCTCACTGCCACCTCCCTTGTTAATTGAGGAGGTGCTGCCCTCATACTTCCTCGAGACACCCATAGGTTCATGCCAACAATGGGGGCAAAAATTAGGAATTAAAGCACGAGAAAAAATTCAACCGCAATTTCTCTCTCCTGGACATTGAAGGCCAAAATCGCTCAGTCCCCGTCTCAGTCCCCTCCGGGGGAACTGCTCTGGGGTAAGTGTACCAAGTACATGGCCTGAAAAAATACCCGAAAAATCAGCTCAGGAGAGGTGATTTTGTGGAGAAAAAAAAATAGTAAAAAGCAAGAGTGGTTTCTAACCAGCTGATTGAATAGCAAGGTGAAAAAGCTTGCATCGATCCTTTGTAAGAGTTCTCATGTAGACACGGATTTCCATACTTCCATTTTATTTCATAAAATTATATATATATATATGTATTTATATACACACACACAAAGACATTTATTATATGTGTGTATATTTTTTTTCCTCAGATCCTCTTTTTATATTTTCATCTTTTGCAATTACAAAAGCCAGGGACAGAAATACCTCCTGGGTTCTGCCAGTGCAGAACACTCCCACCAAACAGATTTTCTCTAACATGCTGGTTGAATGATTCCTCCTGAATTACATTCATTAAGAATTTGAATGTTTCTTTCCTCCATCCCCCATCAAATCATTACTCCGGAATAAATGCATTCATCAACCACCTTGCTCAGTTCCCTCCTGCTTTGTTCAGTCTAGTTTTAAAGCATCTCCACTGAAACCGTTTGCACCTGACTCGATGCTAGCGCACGAAAGGGGGAAAAAAATTAATAGGAGAAGAATTGAGTGCCACTCACAATATTGTGAAAATAATTGGAAAATTATTTCTTAAAAATAGCCAACATAATAAAGGAGGGAAAGGACTACATTCCTTCCTCCCCACCTCCGATCTCTTCCACAATTTCTGGGATTGCATCGAGTATACATATTCCAGATGGGCTGGAGAGAAGGAGGTTGGTTCTTAATGACACGTCTTTCGCTGCCTTTGGAATGAATGATTCATTCGGATCTTGCCGAGACTCGGTGCCACAGTTGAGTTACATTTCTAGAAAATCCGTATCTTTAATTCTGGCGCTGCGTGTGGGACCCAGCAAATCATGGAATTACTGCTGTAACTTCGGATTAGTAACGCTTTCTAAATGATAGTCTAATTCCAGGCCTTCATGCTTTTCAGCGTTCACACTCACACAGCCTTTTCCCTGGGAGGCTTCCTGCGGAATTAGTGCTGGCGTCTTCGTCTTTCTCTGCCCTTTTTAATTTCTCCAATGACTTCTCATTAGAATATATAATAACAGCTCCTCAGAACTTTTCCTTCTCCCGGTATAGCCAAATTCAGGCTGAGATCCTTTTTCCTTACTGTGGTTATGGCGGTGCTTTGCTGGCCCTGGAAGGGTGCACAGGCAGATTTAGCTTTGCGGGCCTACGTGGCATCTGACGCCATTACCCCGTGCAAGGGAAGGTGGAAAACCTGCCTGCGAGGTGCGGGGGGCTCCCACCTCTCGCCGCCCCCGCACGCCGCTGGGCACGGGTGGCTCGGCCCTGCGGGGCTCCCCTGTCCCTCGGCAAGGGATGCCCACCGCGGAGAAGAGGATGGGGCAGGGCACCCGCGCTCCACCTCGCCGAGCAGTGGGAACGCGGCAGCATCTCTCCCAGCCCTCCCCATCTCCAGCCACATCTCCTGGGGGGCAGAGAGCCAGCTAACAGCCCGCTCGCAACCCCAGCCACGGGAAGCTTTCTCTCTGCAGCCTTCCCAGAGCTGTCACGACCCGTCTGGGTTGGCGGCAGCGCGGGGATCATCCCTGCGGGATGCGAGTGGCCAGCGCCGGGCGAGGGGCTGGTGGCGATGCTTCCAGTCTGCCCCAGGGTGCCGGGGGGCCCGGGAAACCCCGGCCCCGGCCAGGGGCGCTCGCCCCACGCCAGCTGGGAAAACGTGCCGGGGAGGCTCGGCGGAGAGCACGGTGCTTTGTGTCGCCATGGGAACGGAATGCAGATGTGCCAATTGCTTTTCTTTTCTTTCTTTCTTTTTCCACCTTTTTTTTTTTTTTATTTGCCAGACATTGTAATACATATTATGTTTCAACTTCTGGGGCTTGCAGCGGAGGTGAGGGAGGCTTTGTGCCTTGCCAAGCACTCGGCTCCCAGAGAAGCCCCAGGGCTGGGCGGCTGCACGCTGGAGGGGTGCACCCCGCAGTGGGACCCCTTCCCTGGGCATCCCCCCGCAGCTACGGACAAAAGCAACAGCCACCACGCAAGAAAAGTGATCACATTATCACCAACTTGACCTTCCAAAGGGAGGCCAGGATCAAATCCAAAGCCGAAAAAATAGAGCGGGAGAGAGAGAAAGAGAAGGAAAGATGTCCAAAAGCTGGGGGGTTTCGTGGTCTGACCCGTAGGCTGGGACGGGGGGAAGATTTATTTGGGGAGGGTGCTCGCTCTCTCCACCCTCCCAGAGCCGCGACACCCCGCAGCCTAGGAGCGAATTTCGACGTGCGTTTAACCGATAATTAAGCCCCAGATTTATTTGGCAAAGGAAGAATTGGCGCAGGGCTCGCCTCCCTGTCCCCGTCCCTCCCGCCTGCTGCCGCGGAGCCCCGGGCTGCCCGGAGCGGCCCGACGGGGAGGTCACGGAACCGCAGCCCTTACCTGGAGCCCCCAGGGCGGCGAGTCGGGCCGTCTCTGCACTGCCGGTCCTGGTGCGGCCGCTTCCCCTGGGCGAGCAGGTCTGGAAGTCATTTCTACTTTCGGTTATCTAGCTTTATGATGGCTCCACAACACTCATACAGCTAGATAACCAAAGACAGAAACATCCCTCCGTCGGGGATGCCGGCCATCCGTCCGTCCGTCCGTCCGCTCCAAGGTGCGGGCACGGCCGGGGCAGGGCGGCCAGGAGCTGCCACCGGGAACCACACACACATAAAAAAAAATTTAAAAAAGAAAAAAAAAAAAAAAGAAAAGAAAAAAGAAAAAAGAGAGAGAGAGAAAAAGATAAATACGAAACGGAGAAGATGAGCCGGGGCAGAGCCACGGGCGCACGGCGGGCTGCCGCGGGGGCTCGGAGCCGAACCGCGGCGTACCGAAATAGGTCGGGCTGTGCCGAGCCGAGC
>VYXC01007095.1:2397221-2642553 GCA_013397175.1 Platysteira castanea | reverse complement strand
TTTAATTCAAGCACCCAGGCGATGGACGTGTCCTGCAATTTAACTACTTTCAAATTCTTTGTTCGGGTCCCACCGGGGCTCTATTGTCACCCTATTGAGAGAGCTTATTGCCAAGTCAAGCCTGAGCGAATTGAGACACGCACGGGAGGAGCCCCGGGGGCTGGGAGCGGGATCCGTGGGCTGCTCGGCCCGGGGGGACCCCGACCCAGCCCCGAGGGAGCGGGCACGGCGCGGGGCAGGGGCTGCCGGCACTCCCCGGGCCGGGATAACCGGCACCGATCCCACAGGAACCACAGCCGCCAAAGCAGCCCCGGCCCCGCAGAGCCCGGCGGTTGGGATGGGGCAGCCCCGGGAATGGGTACCCTCCGGGACCAGGTTCCTTTGAACCCTCAAAGCATCCCCCGCAGCAGCGCCCTGGCTCAGGTACCACCGCCGCGGGCAGGAGAGGGACTTACCTCGGATGCCTGCGGTGCTGCCAGCTTCCCTCCTTCGCTGGTTCTCCCTTAATCCCGAAAAGGAGGGTCCTCCTCTACTCTCATCCCACCCCCGACCCCTCCACCTCGGAGCCGGCTCCCGCCTGTCTCCCGTCGCCCTCTTCAGCGCTCACTTTGGGAGCTCCGGGGCTCGCTTCCCGACCAGGGAAAGAGCGGGATGTCGGGGGTGCTTTTCTTTTCTCTTTTTCTTCCCTCTCTCCCGACTCCTCCCCAACCTGGAAAAGGGGTTGCCAGCTGGAATAGGGGGGTACGAGCTTCACGGAAGGGTTATTTCAGGAGAAAAAAAAAGCTGAAAGAACAGTGCTGGGCACGGATTCCCACGTAAGCCCGTACGTCACCTATAAAAATTGCCCGTTTCTCCCGTTTCTTGGCTCCGGGAGGGCAGCTGAGACATCTCTACCTGTGGAGGGAGGGGGTGAAACCCCATTAAAACCGGCACCCCGTTAAAAACGTCCTGCTCCAGCAGGGAGGGGAAAGCAGAACCGGGGGATGCTGGAAGGCAGGGGCCGCCTCTCTGCATCATCACCCTCTGCCCCGTGGTGATGTTTGGCAGCCCCCTGCTCCCCCAAAACACCCACCTGGAGCCCTTCTCATCCCCTCGGTGCCGGGGAGAGATGGAGGCTTACGGGATCCCACGCCGATCGCACGGGGAGGGCCGCGGCGGGGACAGGGGGACACTGCGGCCATCACATCCCCCTCTTCGCCACGGTCCTCCTGTTGTGACCAACGGCGTCTCCGCCGTCTCCGCCGTGTCCCGGGGGAAGAGGAAGCCCTTGACCCCTGGCCCCGGGGGCAACGGGGTTAAACAAAGTCCCACCGCCCCATTATCCGACAGACAGCATTGAGTTCCCGGCGGGGAGTGGGGTCTCCAAGAAGCTGGGGAGAAGTCGCAGCTCCCACCTCCGGTACCGGACCCCGACGGGGCGCACCTGGATGGGGATGCTTCTCTGACAGACCGACATAAAAACAAAAAACCTAGGGAATGAAAAAAAAAAAAAAAGACTATACACATCCCATTCCGACTTATGCATTGTATCCAGCTCTGCTGAAACGGCGGATTTTTGAGGTTATTTCGGGTTGTTCACGGTGGTGTTTTTGGTTTTTTTTTTTTTTTTTTTTTTTTTTTTTTTTTTTATAGTGGTGCCATGCCTTGCCGAACCTTCCTGCCCGCACCCGGGTGAGGCACAGGCAGCCCCGGCCCGGTCCTGCCTGCGGACAAGGCAGCGGAGCTCGTTGTCATCAACGCTCCCCGGAGTGCTGCCGCGAGAAACATTTAGAGGAGAATTTATTTTTTTTATTTACGCTTTGGAGAGAGGAGAAACTTGTTTGGTGGGGTGGGTTTGGAGTTTTTAAAATTTAATTTTTTTGCGAACACAATAAAAATAAGTAGATAAAAGATGCAGAATAAGAGAAATCGGCGTTAACACAATGCATCGGAGGGGAGAATAAGTGCACCCGGGTCCTTTCCCAGAATCACCCCGGAGCCGGGGGTCCCTAAACTCTTTTTCCCTTCACTCCAGGGCAGCTGATGGCTCTTCCATCCCGGTCAGAGCACCCGCGGTCTTGGAGTATCTCTCCCCGCCGGCTCCGCACCCCGCGCCCCGCCAAGCTCCCGCAGAAAGACGGGAAACCTTAAGTCCCCGATATGGAGGTGGCCGAGGACAGGCAGCCCCTGTGGCTCCTGGCAGGCTCAGGCAAAGCCGGTACCTCCTGCTGCTGGGTGAAACAGGGCGAAACACAACCCCCACATCGAATGTCAGGCTGGGGGGCAGCGGGGACTTTTGGGGGCACTGAGGGGCTGCGAAACGCATTCAAAGCCGCAGAATCCTGCATCGCGCCCTGTGTGTGTGTGTGCGCGTTCCTCACATCCCACACCGCTCCCGTGCTGGCTCTGCCTTTTCGGAGAGCGGAGAGCAGCGGTTCCTCACCCTCCATCCCCCCAGTCCCGCACCCCCAAGGGGAGGGTGATGTGGCGCTGGAGTATNGCCCGGCCCGGCCCGGCCCGGTACGGCCCAGCACGGCCCGGGAAAGTCAGCGCTGGGCTGGGCTCTGCCGGGAGCCACCCTCCCGGCCAGAACAGCTCCTGCGGCGTCCAGGGAGCCTGCACCCACCTGTCCGGACCTTGGCACCTCCTATTTCCCTTCCTTGTCGATCTACATCCCATTCCTTGCGTCCTGAATCCCCTGCACCCTGCCTCCCATTCCTAGCACCCTACAGCCATACCTTGCACCCTACATCCCAGTCCTAGCACTCGGCATCCCTGCCCTGCACCTTACATCCCCTTCTTCGCACCCTACACGCCTTTCCGTGCACCCCACATGCCGTTCCTTGTACCCCACATCCATACCCTGCACCCTACATCCCATTCCTTGCACCCTGTATCCCTGCCCTCCATTCTGCATCCCACTCCCTGCATCTATGGCCTTTTCCTTACCTTCAACCGGCATGCTATTCCTCGCACCCAACACCCAGTCCCTGTACCCTACATCCCACTCCCTGCACCCCTGGCCTTTTCCCTGTACCCTGCATCCCATTCCCTGCACCCTGCATGCCATTCCTCGCACCCTACATCCTCTGTCCTGCACCCTGCACCCCATATCCCATTCCCTGCACCCTATATCCATTCTTTGCACTCTGCATCCCATTCCTTGCACCTTACACCCCATTATCGCACACCTTGTGCTCATGTTTGGCTCTCCAGCCACTGCTCCATCCCCAACCTATCCGTGAGGCTTGGGGCTTTCAGGGTGACAAGGACCAGCGCGGTGCGTGCCGGCCCGGCCACTTTGAGCGTCCCAGCCTGCTCGCACGCAGGCGCCTCCCGCGCCCGCCTCCTTCCCGGGGCTCGGTTAAACACACGAGCAAAAGGCGCACCGCGAGTGCGGTGACGCCGGTACCGGGGAAGCCCCGAAGCCGCGGCACGGGCTGGCGGACAAAAATAACGCGCGCCCACACAGCGCTGCCAGCGCGACCGCGGCAGGACTCGAACCTGCAATCTTCTGATCCGAAGTCAGACGCCTTATCCATTAGGCCACGCGGCCACCTCCACTCCCGCCTTGCCGCGTGCCTTACTCAGGGAATCCCGGAGGGCTGTACCATGCGCGGGAGGGGGGCGGGACGGGACGGGACGTCACCGCGGCCGGAAGCTCCCCCGTGTTTGGATCTGCCCGGCGGTCCAGGCCCCTGCAGCCCGTGCCGGGCCCAGGTGGGAGCCGGGGGGAGCTGGGGGGGAACATCTGTATGGGCGAACATCTGTATGGGCGAACATCTGTATGGGGGGCACGGCTGTGGGGGCACGGCTGTAGGGGGCACGGCTTTATGGGGGAAAACATCTATATGGGGGAAAACAACTGTTTGGGAGCACCGCCGTAGCGGGGCAAACGCCTGTATGGGGACACAGCTCTAGCGCGGGCACGGCGGCATGGGGACACGTCTGTACAGAGGGGTGCACGACCCTGCGGGACAACGCGTGCATGGTGGGGGTGGTGGTCAGTGCTGGGCTCAGCCCTCGCCTTTTCTCCGCCCGCAGCTCCAGCCGCCCGTGCCAGGGCACATCCCGGAGCAGCGGGGGCGATGAGACGCGTGCCCTGGATGCGCTCGCTGAGGGGCTGCAGCCCCCAGCCCCGGCGGTGCCCCTCCAGCTCCTCGGCCAGCCGCCCGCTGCCGCAGGAGCCGAGCCAGGAGCCGGCCGCGGGCCAGCGGCGCATGAACCCCCTCAACATCCAGATGCTGTCCAGGACCCTCCACGAGCAGATCTTCCGCGGGGCCCAGGTGCGCTACTCGGAGGAGGAGGTCCAGCGGAGCGTGGAGCACCTGCAGCGCCACGACCTGTGGGGCAAGGAGACCTCCACGCTGCCCGACGTGGACCTGCAGCTGCCCCGCATGTACGGCGACAACATCGACGAGCACTTTCGCCTCCTGGCGCAGAAGCAGAGCTTGCCCTACCTGGAGGCGGCCAACGAGCTGCTGCGCTGCGAGCTGCCCCCGCTGCCCGAGCAGTGGGCCTGGGAGCTGGGCTGGACCCGCTACGGCCCCGACGGGCGAGCGGAGCCTGTGGACTTCCCCGAGGAGCGGGCGCTGGTGCTGGATGTGGAGGTGTGCGTGGCTGATGGCCACTGCCCGACGCTGGCCGTGGCGGTCTCGCCGCACGCCTGGTGAGATGCAGTGCCAGCAGCGGCGCTGGAGTCACAGCAGGGGTGGGGGGGGACACGGTTTTGAGAAGGATGGGGATGCTCCTGAGCGGAGCCTCTTCCTGCAATCCACCACTGGCTTGCAGGGAAGACATAATGAAGCCCCAAAGCGTGGCTCTGGGATGTGGGATGTGTGTCCTGCTTGCCAAGCGCAGCGCTCCCCAGGGTGGGTCACCTCCCTCCCACAGGGGGGGTCCTGCTCAGCGCCCCATGGCACTGCAGGTGCTTTGTTTGTGACAGCGTGGGTGCCGCGTGTCCCCCTCAGGTACTCGTGGTGCAGCAGGCGGCTGCTGGAGCAGCGTTACTCCTGGTCCAGCCACCTCACCCTGGCTGACCTCATTCCCCTGGAGAGCCCAGCAGGTGCCAGCTGTGCCAGCAAACAGGACTGGACGGAGAGAGTGGTGGTGGGACACAACGTGGCCTTTGACCGGGCGTTCATCAAGGAGCAGTATCTTATCCAGGTGATCCACTGAGCCTTTGCTTTATACTGGCAGCTGTAATTCCTTACCCAGATAATCATTTGCATTGGCTCTTGAGGGTTATTTTGACAGATGCTGTTCTGCACAGGTATCACAGGTTTGTGCTCGCCTTGTCCTGCAGAGCAGGTTGAGATTGGATCCCTATCCAGGAAAATGTTTTTGCATCCTGCAAGGCTGCAGGGTGACAGCTGGGGAGGTGGCAGGAGCTTTTGAGCAGCTGACAGCCTGTACTGGGCATGCTTTTGGCTCTCAGAAGGGGAGTGTGGGAGGCAAAGTTTCCCTTAGCAAAAGCAGCTTAAGCAGAGGACTTGCAGCTCCTCCAGCATATCCCAAACCTTCTCTTTTCTCCCACTGTGCTGTGTCCCAGGGCTCCAAGATGCGTTTCCTGGACACCATGAGCATGCACATGGCCATCTCGGGACTGACAGGCTTCCAGCGCAGCCTCTGGATGGCTGCCAAGCACGGCAAGAGGAAGGGACTGCAACAGGTCAAGGAGCACATGAAGAAAATGCGCAGCAAGACAGAGGGGCCAGCGGTGAGTGAGGGAGCTGAGCTGCTGGCAGTGATGTGGGTGGTGGGCACCTTGTGCTCCTGTGATAGGGCTGTCTGCTCCTGGACTGGCAGAGTGGGAGCTGTTGGAGCAGCTCTGCTGAGTGAAGCTCTCCCAGCACATTTCAGATAAGGTGGCCTTGGTTTAAACTGGAGCAGCAGCATTTGCTCCTCCCGATCTTGGCTGCAGCTGGCAGCTCCTCCCACACTGCCTGAGCCCCCTGTTGTCCACAGATCACCTCGTGGGACTGGGTGCACGTCAGCAGCATCAACAACCTGGCCGATGTGCATGCCCTCTACGTCGGGGGGGAGCCGCTGGAGAAGGAGGCACGGGAGACCTTTGTGAAGGGCACCATGGCTGACATCAGGAGCCAATTCCAGGTGCAGGAGGCCATCCCACCATCCTGGCAGGCAGCAGGAGCTGCAGAGGGGAGCAGGGTGGTAGTAGCTGCTGGGGTGGTTTCCATTTTGCTGCCCTTCCTTGCAGCTTTGTGTGTGCGTGGGGCTGTGATCTGCTCTGTGCTCCCGCAGCCCCGATGCCATGCCGGGTGCTGGCAGAGGGGTGGCTGCTTTGCCTGCTCTCACCTGCTCCTGTCCCCAGGACCTGATGTCGTACTGTGCCCGCGATGTCCAGGCCACCCATGAGGTGTTTCAAGAGCAGCTGCCACTGTTCATGGAGAGGTGAGAGCTGCCAAGCTCTGGCTGGCGTTGGCCAAGGGGCCGTGGGCTTGGTGGGCAGTGGGGAGGGTCACAGTCCTTCTGGGCATGAGATGTGGCTCCCCTTGTCCTTATGGTGTCCTGACCCTCTTTTCAGGAGGGACTTCAGACCCCTCCTGTGTAGGTGAGCAGCAATAAAGAGCAGCACAGTGGCTGGGGAAGGTGAGCAGGCTTCCTGAGGCAGTCTGGAGCAATACAGTTTTGGGGTTGTTGCACAGGGCAGGCAGAAGATACAGAGACCATTAGAGCTTAGGGGAAGAGCACAGACATTTGTGTGAGGCTGGCAACTCTAGATGAAGGCACATTCATATCTATTGTAGTCAGTGGAAATCGCTCTGGCAGATACCTAATTCCTTGCTGCTTTGGGGCCCAGGTGCCCCCACCCTGTGACGTTTGCAGGGATGCTGGAGATGGGAGTGTCCTACCTGCCGGTCAATGGGAATTGGAAGAGGTACCTGAACGATGCTCAGGGTATTTACGAGGACCTGCAGAAGGAGATGAAGAAGTCCCTGATGAACCTGGCCAATGATGCCTGCCAGCTGCTGCATGAGCACAGGTACTGTGGGCTGGGGCTGCAGGTCCTGCTGGAAGGAGCTCAGGTGGTCCATGGGGGGCTGTGGGTGGGTGTGAGGGACAGGAGCAAAGCTGTGTGTGCCATCAGGTACAAGGATGACCCTTGGCTCTGGGATCTCGAGTGGGACACACAGGAGTTTAAGCAAAAGAAGAATCCAGGGAAGAAGAAGAAGAAAGGTCAGGATGGGAACGGCCAGGTCTCCCCAGCAGCACTGGATGCAGAAGAGTCAGCGCAGGAGTGGCAGGAGGGTGAGCACAGGGGATCCCTGGGGATGAGGGATGCTCCAGGGCTGCCTTCCCAGGGGTGCCCAGGCAAAGGGACAAGGTTTGTTGGTGCTGCAGGGTGAATCACTGCTGGCCTATGTCCCATGCTGCTGCATGTAGTGGGGGACTGGTTTGATGTCCCTGCCCCCAGAAGGGTGGCACGGAGGACCCTTTGCCATCCAGGCCTCCTTGCCCCACCAGACCCTGGTCCCCCCAGTGAGGACGAGGAGCTGAAGGTCCCTGCGAGCCAGCTCTGTCTGGAGCGCCTGAAGGAGACGGTCGCGCTGCAACCCAAGAGACTCCAGCACCTGCCGGGCCACCCGGGGTGAGTTGGGGACCCTGGGTGTCCCCAGGGCTTGCCCTGCACTCTCTGACCCATCCCTGCTGCTCCCTAGCTGGTACCGCAAGCTGTGCCCACGCCTGGAGGAGGAGGGGTGGGTGCCTGGCCCCAGCCTCATCAGCCTGCAGATGAGGGTGACCCCGAAGCTGATGCGCCTGGCCTGGGATGGCTTCCCCCTCCATTACTCAGAAAAACATGGCTGGGGATACCTGGTGCCAGGGCGGCAGGACAATTTGCCAGCAGCCCCTGTAGAGACCGATGGCCCCTCCTGCCCACACAGGTGAGAGGGATGTCATGGGGTGCTGGGCTGGGAGCTGCCCCACGGGGATATCTGGGGCTCCCTGGCCCCCTGGCACTGTGCCCAGGAGCTGCCCCAGGGCCTTGGGCCCTGCTGTGGGTGCGTCAGCCCTGCCCTCTCCTCTGCCAGGGTGATCGAGAACCTGTACAGGCAGCACTGCCTGGAGAAGGGCAAGGAGCAGCCCCCGGGGCTGGAGGCTGCTGTAGAGGACGAGCTGCTGGTGATGGACAGCAGCACGATGTGGCAGAAGGTGAAGGAAGGGATGGAGGGTTCCCTGGTGGGAGGGAGGTGTGGGGCTGTGCTTCTTCCTGTGTGCATGCAGTAACCAGCCCTGCATGCAGCTCCAGGGGCTGTAAGTAAGAAATTCCCTTTAATAAGGGTTACTGGAGTACTGGTGTTTGATCTGGCTTCCCCCTTTCTGCTGCAGATGGAAGAGCTGAGCCGGATTGAGGTGGATCCAGAGGAGAAAATGAGCAAAGCAGACCAGAACTTGGTGCTGGTAAGGGGATTTCCTGTGGAATGGGGTGGTGGATTGGTCTCTCTTTCCTTGATTTCCCCCTCCTGCCATGCCTGGAAATGTTGCTGGCATTGCCTCACTTTGCTGGTCACAGGAGGAGATGGAAGAGCTGAGCAGGCAGGCAGAGACGAGGAGCCAGCCCTCGTTCCACCACGGCAATGGTCCCTACAACGATGTCAACATCCCTGGGTGCTGGTTCTTCAAGCTGCCTCACAAGGCGAGTTGGGGCTCCTGGGGCTCTTCCTGATCCCACAGCACTGCTGGGCCCACATGATCTCGTCCTGTGGGATTGGGTGGTGGAAATCCATCTCTGTAGCTGGGGCAGGAGAATGCACAGAGCTTTGCTGATGTGGAGTGGTGGCCTGCTGGGCCCTGACACCTCTTTTGCTGCTAAAGGATGGGAACGACAACAACGTGGGAAGCCCTTTTGCCAAGGATTTCCTGCCCCAGATGGAGGACGGCACCCTGCGAGCTGCTGTGGGCCGCACCCACGGGACAAGAGCTCTCGAGATTAACAAAATGATCTCGTTTTGGAGGAACGCTCACAAGCGGATCAGGTGAGCAGCTGCTTTCATGGTGGCACCCCTGGAGGTGGAGAGTGTGTCATGACAGGGGAGTTTGTGTGGGTGCACGGGGGGCTCAGCATCTCACCTGCCGTGTGTTCCCCCAGCTCCCAAATGGTGGTGTGGCTGAAGAGAGGGGAGCTGCCTCGTGTGGTGACCAGGTACGGGGAGGAATGACCCAAATCTGGACTGTTGTTCCCTTTACCCCGCAGCAGGAGGGCTCTTGCAGGGTGATGCTCATCCTCGCCTCTGTTCCAGGCATCCTGACTATAACGAGGAGGACAATTACGGAGCCATCCTGCCGCAGGTGGTGACCGCAGGCACTGTCACCCGCCGGGCCGTGGAGCCCACCTGGCTGACGGCCAGCAACGCCCGGGTATGGCCACGCTTGGATCCTTGCCGGGGGTGTTTTGGGGCTTCCTCTGTGTTTTGGACTTATGGGAGCTGCTTGGGTTGGAATAGGAATTGGATATGGATGCTGGGATTTGGGGTGAAAGGGCCAGAGCTGGCTTCCTCTCGCAGATGTGGTTTGAGGTGGGAGAAGGGATGGAGTTGGCAGAGGCCTTGGAGCTTCAGGATGTGGTGAAAGGGGAAGAAAACACCAAAGTACCAGTTTCTGTCCTTTCTCAAGCTCCCCTTGTTCTGTGCTGGAGTAACCAAGTGGGTGATGCTCCACATGAGTTAAACCCAGTTTTGACATTGAGAACAAAACTCAGGGGCACGGGGAGTGTTGTGGCAGCACCCCGTGGCTATGGGGGGAAGGCCGCTCCTGTGCCATGGGGGAGGAGGGCGATGTGCTGAGCTGGGCATCGTGTCCTGCAGGCCGACCGGGTGGGCAGTGAGCTGAAAGCCATGGTCCAGGTGCCACCCGGCTACTCCCTGGTGGGAGCAGACGTGGATTCCCAGGAGCTCTGGATCGCCGCCGTGCTCGGCGAGGCGCAGTTCGCTGGCATGCACGGTGAGCCGGGGCTGCGCCGCGGGGCAGCGGCTTCATCAGACAGGGCGGTGATCCCCCTGACCCCGATCCCAATCCTTGGTGGTGTCCAACCTCTGCTCCCCTCCCGCAGGCTGCACGGCCTTCGGCTGGATGACTCTGCAGGGCAAGAAGAGCAACGCCACGGACCTGCACAGCAAGACGGCCGCCACCGTGGGCATCAGCCGGGAGCACGCCAAGGTCTTCAACTACGGGCGCATCTACGGCGCGGGGCAGCCCTTTGCCGAGCGGCTGCTGATGCAGTTCAACCACCGGCTCACGCCGCAGCAGGCGCGCGAGAAGGCCCAGCAGATGTACGCCGTCACCAAGGGTGTCCGCAGGTGGGTGCTGCCCAGGGACAGGGCTGGTGGCAGTGTCCCGCGGGAGATGGGTTACTCGCTCTCCCCTCCAGGTTTCATCTCTCCGAGGAGGGGGAGTGGCTGGTGACAGAGCTGGACCTGGCTGTGGACAGGGCGGAGGATGGATCGGTGTCGGCCCAGGATGTCCAGCGGCTCCAGAAAGAAGCTGTGAAAAGGTGAGATGGTCTGACCCTGCACGGCTCTGTGGCATCGGGATGTGAGGTGGAGAGGGCCGCAGTGGGCAGAGAAGGCAGATGGGGCTGGATAGTCTTGGTCCACCTCCCTGCACCCCCAGGGCCAAGGAGGCTTGTTCTGGAGGCTCTTGGCCTTACCCACTCTCCCAGTGCGCAATTAGCAGGGTCTCGTCCTGCTGGCCCAAACCAGAAGGGAGTGTTTGAGGTTCTCAAACGGGGACCTGCAGCCCCCTCCCACACTTCCAACAAACCTTCCCTCTGCCCCACAGGTCCCGGAACGGGAAGAAATGGAATATGGTGGAGCACCGAGTGTGGGCTGGAGGCACGGAGTCCGAGATGTTCAACAAGCTGGAAAGCATTGCCTTATCCCCCTCCCCACAGACCCCAGTGCTGGGCTGTCACATCAGCAGGGCCCTGGAGCCCGCCATGGTCAAGGGGGAGGTAAGGATGCAGCTCTGGGCTGCTGAGATTTTGGCTTTGCTCATCTTCTCCAAAATGGGTACCTGATGTTCAGCCCCTCTTAGATTGCTGGAGATCCACTAAGCTCTTGTGCCATTCTGGAAACCCACTGTGCCTTTATCTCTGTGCCATCAAGAAAACCTGAGCACCCTGAGTTTAACAGATTTCTCCCAGGAGCTGTCCTGTAAGGGTACCATGCCCTTGACTGCAGTACTCTCTTACTGTCCATCTGTGTTTCCTCTCACCAGTTTGTGACCAGCAGAGTGAACTGGGTGGTGCAGAGCTCGGCTGTTGACTACCTGCACCTCATGCTGGTTGCCATGAAGTGGCTCTTCGAGGAGTTTGATATCAACGGGCGCTTCTGCATCAGCATCCACGACGAGGTGCGGTACCTGGTGCAGCACCAGGATCGCTACCGGGCAGCCCTGGCCCTGCAGATCACCAACCTCCTCACAAGGTGAGATGTGATGGCTCTGGTGTCTCCTGGGGAGGAGCAGAAGTGACTGGAGCAGGACAGGCAAGCCCCAGGGGCTGGAGTTGGCTTTGCCTACAGCAAGCTGATACAGAGCAGTTTTCTTCTGCTCAGGGCAAGTTAACAGCACTGGAGGCTGCAGGTTCTTCATGTGTGACTCAGGTGGCTATAAATGGACCTCGGCTTTGATTTCCAGGGATAATGTGCTGGCAAGAGGGGGCCATCATCAGCTTCTGGCTCCTGCAGTGGTGGGGCCATTCACTGGGATGCTCTGCTGGGATGCAAGTGAATCGCCTCCTGCTCCCTTCAGGTCTGCCTGCAGCTGCCACATGGCAGCAGCCTTGGGGCTTGGTTGAGGAGCTGGGAGCCTGAAACTGTCCCATCCCTCGTCCCCTGCTGCCTTCAGGGGACAGCAAGGGGCACGGCTCACCTCTGCTGTGAGCACCAGCACTGTCACCCCTCCCACAGCCTGCTTGGGGTGTTCCTGCTGCTTCCCTGCCCCATGCAAAACTAAGCTCAGCCTAGAAAGCTCCTGACCTCAAAGGGCTCCCATCGATCCAGCTCTGGCACAGCCAGCTTTGCCAAATCCCCTTCCCAGCACCGTGGGGTATTTGGCTACGTGGGAGCTGGCCAAGGTGAGCTGTTTCTCCCGTGGGGAGGCAGGAGTGTCACAAACAGCCTTTCTGCAGCCACAGCAGGGACAGGCACCCTGACGTTCCCGCCTTTGTGCCGGCTCCTGCGAGCGCAGGGCTTCCTGCTGGGAAAATCCTGCATCTGCTCTGCCTGCCGGGGAGGATTAGCCAGCACTGAGGGGCTGGATTCTTCCCTTCTCCCGAGGAGGCTCCATTACTTCCAAGGAGGCACCGTTACTGTTCCTCCCACGCCCACTTTAGCAATTCTTGTCCCTCCTGTTACCCAGGACTTGGAAAACACCTTGTTCCCCACCTGCTGAGTGATGGGGATGCAGAGTACCTTGTGAGGGGTGGCCAGCCAGTGCTTGGTGAAACTGGCTGGTCAGGACTGGGTGTGACAAGGCCAAGAGTGATGCCCAGCACCGTCCCACCTGCTTTCTCATTCTCCAGGTGCATGTTTGCCTACAAACTGGGCCTGCAGGATCTGCCGCAGTCAGTGGCTTTCTTCAGTGCGGTGGACATTGACCAGTGCTTAAGGAAAGAGGTGACCATGAACTGTGTGACGCCGTCGAATCCCACGGGGATGGAGAAGTACGGCATCCCTCAAGGTGAGCGGTGCCTGTGTGAGCCGCCCCTGTAATCGTCTCTGCACGAGCCTTCCCTGCCTAAGCAGAGCACTTGGCCTAAGCAGTCATTCCCTGAGGGCTCCTCTGTTCACCTGAGGCTCCTCATGAGCCCCTTGGTTCCTGACCCATCACCTGACCTGCAGGGCAACCACTGTGCTGGGGTCTGTCTCTCTTCCCTCAGGCCTTGAGCAGTTTGTGCTGCTGCTTCCAAATGTTTGTGACAGTGATGAGCCAGGCCTGGTGCTCCCCTCCCACGCTTTGTTTGCTTTGTGCCCCTCAGAGGAGCCTTCCTGTGCACTTCTAACACAACCCAAATTTAATTTCTCCTTCTCTGAAAGGAGGCACCTCAGCAACCTTGTCTGTTTTGCCCTGCAGACCCAAACTTCCATCCTTCATTCCCTTCCCTCCTTCCCTGCTCTCCCTTAGCCCAGCACAGCTCTGTTCAGAGAACTGCTTTGGCGTTGCTGGGTGCTTGCTCAGCACCTCAGCTTCCACGTCATCCCCGTCTGCACTCAGTGTAACCCTCTAATTGCTGCAAGCAAACATTTAACTCGACGCTGGGAAAGCAGCTCCTCCTCACTGTGCAGCAGCTCGTTCCCAGATAAGGGAAGAACCTGCCCTCAGATTTGTTCTCAGTCACTGCACACAGCAGATGCTCCACCCTTAAGTAACCTTTATTAGGAGTCTTGCAGGCAAAGGGTGCTTTCAGAAATAGGATTTGTGCTCTGTAGGCAAAAAGGGCACTTTTCACCACAAACAAGGCAAATTAAACAAGTGCATCACAATCAGGGTCAGCAAAAACATAACAGCAAAAACGTGCAAAACCAGCCTGGGCAGAGGAAGCTGTGGCCTCTCGCTGCTCAGGAGCTGCACACAGCAGCTTCAGCTCCAAGGCAGCACAGCTCGTGTTCCCAGCTTCCTACTGCTGCTGGTTCCTTCATTCCCACCACCACCCAAAACAGAAGTTTGAATAAATTTAGGGCTTTCTGTGCTACGTGCTCTGAACTAAAGCAAATGCCAACCATCACTCTCTTATGTTGCACAGTCCGAGCGGACTGCAGGGAACTGACTGTCCCCTTGTCTTCCAGGGGAAGCACTGGATATCTATCAGATAATTGAAATAACCAAAGGTTCGCTGGAGAAGCAGTGACGACACCAGAGTGCCAGGACAACTGTCCAGACTGCATACCAAAGCCTCACTGTCCTTTCAGAAGCAGATCTTTTGGCAGGGACTGATCCCAGTCGTTCCTTTCCTGTTTGCAGTAAGGAGGGATGTTCCTGGGGAAGATTTTTCATAGCAGCACATTTGAATAGCAGAGGCACTTCTGATGGCAGCAGCCAGCTGTGAAACCTGAGACAGGGGCCAGAGTCGCTCCCGTGGACGCAAAGGAAGAAGTGATAAGTATTTGGCAAGAGAAGCAATAAACCATCACCTCTGTATCTGCAGCCTCTGAGACCAAGGCGAGTCCACCATGGAACAGGAGAGGAGGCAGTGGCAGCATCCTCCGTTTATTTTTTTCTCTGTCTCTTCTTTTTGGGTTCCTGGTTCTCATCTGTCTGCTCCGCTGTGCTGCTCTGGAGAGGGGAGGGAGAGAGAAGCAGTAGAGTGTGATTGGTTTTGTGTGAGTAGTCTAAGGAATGTTTACCTAGAGCAAGAAGCCAGGTGTGCAGAACAGGATTTAGCTCTTTTTTCGTCCCTAACAAAATGACCTGAATACGGGGCTCCTGTCAGCCACTGAGACTTTCCCCATGGACCACCCCCTCCCCAGTTCATGCTGGAACTTAGACCACAGGCTATCAGTGGCACAGAACAGGGACTTTGTCCTGGGTTTTGGCTTGTTGAAACACTCAGGAAAACATGGACAGAAGCACCAATAAAAACCTGGACAATCAGCAGAGTAAATTGTTTATTTTTCTTAGCCAGCACAGATGGCACTGCCTTCACCAGCACTACCTAGTAGAGATGGGTCTGAGGAGAATGATGCCTTGCAGAATTTGCCCTTACAGGTCTTTATCTACAAAAACCTGCATACAAAAACCACTTTGCATCGTGCTGCAAAGGTCTGATCCTGGCCAGGCAGTAGATCCTCCCATGTAATGCTGATAGACCTCTCTGCTTTCTGAGGCAAAGAACAAGGCCTTAAGAACAGTTTCACCTCCCCAAGACTAGGGACACAGAGCTGGTACATGAAAATAAACGCCACTCAAGGCAGAGGGCTGGGGTGTAGGGGGTGTTCTGAGAGAAACTCTTCACTCCTTCCTATCAGCTTAGTATTAAAGTGAGAGCTAACCCAGGGAAGACAAGCTGTCGTGACTTCAGATTCCTGCACAACTCACAAATAAAGCTGGCTTCTAAAGAGGAGGAAACCTATCAGTAAAGGCAGATAAATGAATTCTGACCTGGTCGTTGTGTGGCTCGTTCTCAGCATCCTCCGAGTTCCGCTCCTGCAGGGCAGTGTCCAGCACGGACGCGTTGATGCGGAAATCCCGGGAGGTGCTCAACTTCATGTACTGCATCAGGTTCACCTGCAGCAACCAAGGGGAGACCAGGCAGGGAAAACATTAAGCCATGAGCATCTTAGTTTAGTGTTCTGCCCTGCCTGGTCCTTTGCACAGCACTGGGACAGAGTCCATCACAGCAATAACGCAGGACTGAAGCACAAAGTGGGTGAAAAAGCACCTCCCTCATGCAGTCCAGGGGCCCATTTACATTTTCCTAAAAGCCAAGTGACTGCCAGTTACTGTCACTCTCATGTAGGACCTCGTTGTGGTACATTCCACCACACAGACTGGGAGAGAGCGAGGAGAGCTGGCACGAGGTGTGCATGTTCCTGCTCCACCAGAAGCTACATGCTGTCAGGTCACAGGCAGCACTGATGTGGGCTGACATCAGCATGGCAACAATTCAGCAGTGCTGGGCCAGCAGCATGGGCAGGAGCTGAAAGGTCCTTACACCCTCCTAATTTGATTATTAATAGAGACTTCAACAACAGCCCTCCACCATGCCGTTGATCCCACTGTTCCACCAGGCTCAGGTCACAGAAGATCTCTGCTTTACCTTACCTTTGACTTCTTGGAGAGGTGGATAAGGAACTTCTCATATTGCTCAATTGCAAAAATCAGGTTTGGGATTGGCTTGGTCTCCCGAAGCACCTTGGCCTGAAATGCAGAGAGGAGTGAGCTGGGTCACATTTGGAAGGGAACAATAGCACTGTAGCATGACACGAAGACCACAACACTCCCAGCTTAGAGAAGAGTCTTCAGTAGCTCTGCTCTGTACCAGCCCTGCCCCAGCAAGCCGTGCCAGCTTTGTCACTAGTTTTAAATTGACTCCCAGGATGCTCCTGCAGCGAGGCTCTGCTGTGCATTGTTTTGTGCTCTGCCCACAGCCCTGATATCCCTGCCAGCAGCTCCTCTGCTCCAGCTCTCCCAAGGCATCACAAGCACGGGCCCTTCAGGCAAGGACCATGCTGATGTTTCACCACATTGTTGTCCTGCTATTTCAGCACCACTGGTGCTCATTCCCCATGGTGACAGAAGGGTACAGGACATGCAGCATTTCAGCCTCTTCCCATACACTCAGGGAAGAGCCAGGCAGATCATGCTTGTGGCTTTTAAACCCTTAACATCACAGGAATGTCTGGGACAGCTGACGAGACGGAGGAAAGGCTGTCTGGGAGCACAAAGGACATCAAGGACCAGGGACCTGCCAGCCTGCTCACTTGCTCTCAAACAAATAATCCAGTCATTTTCAACTGCCTTACTCTAGTGGGATCCATTCCTTCCTTCATCTTTAAATGTACTGATAAAATTAAGAAACACTTAAAGAGGATGCAATATTGGTTCCAATAAATTAGCCCATATCTGTAATTTTACAGCTTACCCCAGATGGTAAAAATACCAGACAGGGCAGACTACCCAGATTGACCTTTGTTTCATGTCCATGTGATTTTAAAGTGGCATTTAATGAAGCTGGCTTTTTTGTTGTGGTGTTTTTGGTTGCATTTTGTTTGTTTATGCTTTTTTAGACTTTTCTCTGAAGTTACAGTAGATTAAATTTGATTTTTACTTTAAGGCCCAAATGACAAATTGTCTGGTGATCTGTAAGAAGCTACCAGGTACCACAAGCCTTGAGGTATGATCCTGCAAATACATCCCATGTTCTAATGGAGTGAGTCAGTCTTACCATGACAGTGGAGACTGCAGCAGCTTCATCCTCTTTCTTCTTCTTTTTCTTCTCTTCTACAAAGCTTAAGCTCTCACTGTGAATGTTCTGAAGGAGGATGCCAAAATATGTGTCATTAGAGGGTAAGCAGGGAAGAGAAGCCAGCCAAGAAAGGCCAGAGAAGTCCTTTTTCTGGCCAGCTAGCAGCATTACCAGCTAGGTAACAGAAAGGTAATGAATGATACAAGGGTGGAATTAGGGGTGATCTCAAAAAAAAAGTAAGGAAAGAAAAACCAATTTCGTAATTTATACATTCAAAAATGTGCCTGTGTGAGAAGTCCCCAGCACACCACGACACCTTCCCCAGTATGCTGTACAATTCCTGTGGTCCTCACACAAGTACCCAGTTCCTCTCCAGGCAGATAAATCCCAGCTTCAGCACCGCAGTCTTTGGCACCCACATTACTTCACACTGTGATGACTGCAGTGGTGTTGACCTTTATTTGCCATTGTGGTTAACAGCAGTATTAATCTCATCCAAAAAACCCCACATGAACAGAGGGGAAAAAAACCAGCTAGAACCCAGCTCCTTCCCTGCTCAAGCAGAAACCAGCATGCTCAGTCCCAGTGGTGCTGAAATGTCTTATACTATATTTGACAAAGTAAAGCTTGAACTGTAAGAAACTCAGGTCATGTCAAGAAGATGAATAATCCCCCAGGGTGCCTGTGTACTGAAGCTGATACACCACTCAGCATCAGATGGACTGGCTGTGATTCTGCCAGTTAATTTAGGCCTTACCTGTACGTAAGTAATGAATGAGTAACACTGTGGGGTCAGATGGGAACCTGAGAGCTTCACCTGCAAAGGAGCAGAGAGAGAGGCTGGTGTTGCTCCTAACTCAGGGCAATGAGCCGTGTCCCCAGAACCCTGCTCACACTCACCAGCTTTTCCAGTCTTCCTGGAATCGTATTCGAGGTGCTGCGGCAAGCCTGGATGTACTGCAAGGAGAACATGAGTTCCTTCTAGGTGTGCTGTTCCCATCCTGTACCCAGGCAGAGCTCAAAGCAGCTCACAGAGTGGCACAGTGGGGAGGGCAGGATTTGCACAGCTATCCTCCCCAGTGGCTTGCTACAGCCCAGGTGCCACGTCTGCATTCCAGAGCTGTGAGAGGAGAGCTCTTGGGGGCAGTCACCACCTTGTCTCAAAGGAGCTCCACTGGCCTGTGTTTCATGGCCCAGCTCCCCCAGGTCCTGCTTCAGGGAAAGGGAATGAGTGGCAAAGGCAGGATGGTGAGCACTGTGAGAAGACTGAGAGTGCCCTTTGTTGTGCACACCATTGTGCAGAGGAACCCAGAGGACACACTGGAAACAGCAACTCCAAGCCATGCAAAGCCAAATTCAGCTGGAGAGAAGCTTTCCTTTTATCTCCACTGGTCCAACTATCACTGCTCAGAAAGGTCATGAAATTGAGGGTGTGAAAGCTAACAGAACAAGGGCTCAACTCCCGCAAGAGATCAACAGCCCAGTCCCAAGCCTAACTGCTGCCAGGGGTCCCTGTGAGCTTGCTGCAGCAGATGGGGAGAAGGTTTCTAGCTCAGAGGCAGCCTGAGCACACTCACGTGTTTGATGAGGGAGGTGAGAATTGCGTATGTCTTGCTGAGGCTTCTCAGCAGCGTGTCCACACAACTCCCTGCTGGGAGCGCAGTCTGCACCAGCTCATGGTAGACTGTCAGCAGAGTTCCCAGCTGCAGGATGACACCTTTCTCCAGAGCCTGAGTTTGGTTTGATGCTTGAGAGGAGTCTTCTAGAAGAAAGAGATGAGTATCTGGTGAATGTGTGTCTAATGAACCCAGTTGTGCAGGTGGTTTTGCCTGAGCATAAAGCCCCAGTGGGGCAAGGGGAAAATAATCAGCGAAGGGGTTTTGTGACAACACCCTTATCTCACTTTGTTCATGTAGAACCAGCTCAAGGGAGAATTTAACCTGCCCTCAGATGATGCTATCTCAAAATCCTCAAATATCTTTTTGCTCTCTGTCTTTTATCTGTTTTTGACAAAGGCGTAACAGTAAGAACTGGACCACTTCCATTACCTGATGTGTCTGACCCCAGACTGGTGAGTTTCTTGATAAGCCAATCCACCTCTTCAAGGACCTTATCCGCCTGACCCAGAACCAGCAGCTGAGACAGAAACCAATAACAGAACAGGTTTTTGGAGGAGTTTGGCACAACGGGAACCTGCAAGCTGCTCCAAGCACAGTAGCCCTGGACACTGCAGGTGTCACACACAGGCTGTTCTGACTCACACAGACAGTGGGGGCTGCAGTCTTGGCATTCACCACGGCAAAATGGCACCGGCCCTCCACTTCTACGTCCTGGGCAGAGGAGAGAAAGCAAATTCTGGTGAGTAAAACTTTAACTGCTGTCACATAGTTTGCATCAGGGATGCACTCAGTTCTGACAGCACTGTGTGATGAAGAGCTCAGCTGCTCCTGCATCATACCTGATCTATGTCTCCCAGGCAGGCGTGGATGTCTTGTGCAAGTTCCCGCAGGAGACCGACAGGGCTCTTGTAGAGAACGTGGACACTGAAGAGCAGAGACAGCAAACCCTTGCAGCAAGAAATATCCTCTGTGGGGAAGAGAAAATAACACACTGCCAGGTGCAGAGCTTGCCTAGCTACTCAGGAACATCAGACATCCAGTGAGGGGAAGTCTCAGATTCAGTATGGATTTAACAGTAGGTGAAAACCCCATCAAAATACCGCAGCTATCAAAAATCCAGCTAAAAGCAGGATTTAAAACATCAGGCATCCTGTGTGAGAGTGCAAGGGGAAGTATGGCACGCTGGAGCTCTTGGATCACAGAAAAATGGTGACAAAAAGCACTGAGGAAGTGCAATGCAAACCCTGGCAAGAGTACTGTCTTTCCAGAGTATAAATCCCAATTTGAGCCTAAATAACAAGGGAGAAAAGTCAAGTGAATGGCTTCCTTTCCTTCAGAAATACTAAAAGATTTAGAGATGGAGTTCATTCCCTAATACTCGTGCTTATAATCACAATGTTGCAGCAATCTGCCACAGAATGGGACCTGAATCTATCTTGACGAAGAGGTAAAACCAGGACAGACCCCAGCAGAGCACATAAGGGTCTAATATCAGACCTGACACATCACATCTAAACATGCTCCTCAACACTTACCAAGAGCATTTTCTTTGCAAACTTTGACTGTCCAAGTCAGGAACTGAAGGAACTATTTAAGAGGAGAAAAGACATCATGAGTTTGAAACAGAAATCAAAGCATGAAAATAACAATAATAATGGTAATAAAAATTTAAGGCAACGAATCACAGCAAAGGAAGATGAGTAGAGAACCCAGCCATGCTCCGTGAAGTTCCACAAGGGACACTTAGCCTACTAACAAGTCAAAAGCTGAGACCCAGGACAGGGTAATGGCTATACACTCCCCTGGACAGAGTAACAGCTCCATTTAATTTAAGGTAAATGATGACTCCAGACTTCTGGCACAGTAAGTGCAGTTCCTAGCTTGTAAAATTGGGGCACTTTAGAAAATGACTCCTTGCGTGGAAGGGATTAGGCACTCAGCCAGTTTGGACTGGACACAAGTCTGCTGGCCTTTTTTGCCTCTATTCCCATGTGGAGGCCACACCACAACTAGGCTATGTTAGGAGACCCTGCTCAGGAAAACAAATCATTCAAGTGCCCAAAGGCAGGATCAGAACGTGCAGGAGTGGGATGGCAAGACAGCTTCCTCTTAAGTGTCCCTGCAGGCGTGTGACAGGAGAGCCCTTCACAGTGTAACAGAACTGGTGGGGTCTGTGGGAGGAGGCAGGACACACATGTCAGAGCCCATCTGATCATCTCCTTCCCACACCCATGGCTATGAGTCCCATCCCAGCCACCACCTGAAGGCTGAGGCGTACCTGCTGTGAGGCTGGATCCAGAAGTTTGGACAACGTGGAGAGAACGGTGATGAGCGACTGCGTTTCCTTGGCGTTGAAGTCATCTTCAGCACTGCTGAGTTGGTTCACCAGGGATCTCTGGTCACGGGAAGGAAAACAGTCCCTGAGTGTGAATATGTGTTGCAGAAGCAAATAACCAGAAGCTGGGGCAGATAAAGGGATCAGCAGCAAGGAGAATGACAGGCAGTACAAAAAGAGGACTCTTCTCAAGAACAAGTGCTGATTTTTGCTGGGAGTGCTTACAGACAGGTCTGCATATGGTCAGTGTGACTCTTAGAATACTCAGCTAAGTTTATGCTGCTCTGAAGAACCTAGAGTTCTGTAAAGACACACGCACTCCCACCCAGCTCTGCAGGGCACTCTGAAGAAGCTTTCCTTAGGGATCAGAAACTTTTCTGAACTGCTGGTGAATCAGTGCCACAGTTGCTATCACATACTCAACCCTGTGGTCAAGCAGCAGAGAGCTAGCAGCGTTTCCTGCCAGGATCCCAAAGGCTTTGGAACACTTGCAGCACACAGTGGTACTCACCTGAAACTGTCGGATCTGGAAGGCAGCTTTCTCTGTGACATTAATATCCGTTTCTTCTGCGTCACCATCAGTAATATCTGGCAGAGACAGAGAGGTGCAGAAAAAAAGCTAAATGCCAAGAGCAGAATACAGGATTTATTTCCAAAAGTGGGAAAGACTCCTCACAGCTAGAGGAGGAATACAGACTGCAGAGCCACGGTGAGCAGAAAAATGTGTTAAAGGCAAACTTCAAATAGACAAATGCTATATCAGACCCCAACTATCCTCTGCTGACAGACTGAGAGCTGTATAAAGGCAGGTAAAATATATCCCTAGAACTTGTCTCTGGTGTGAGAATCTGTGCTACTAAGCCCACCTTGTTACTGACAGACAAGAACCAGACTCATCTCTCCCTAGTTATGGATAGAGTGCTGGGTCCCTACCCGCCCACACATGGGCTGGAACCTGGAGGGTAGAAACCAGAGCAGAATTGTACCATGTGCCTACCCAGGGCTTGCAGAAACTGGGGGATCCTGGCAGAGTACAGCTGCTGCACCGTGTTGAAGATCCGCAGCAAACCTTCCAAGCACAGAAGTGAAATGCTTTTGCCCTTCTTCTTCCCTGATTCTTCAACAACGGTGGGAATTGAAGTGTACCTCCAAAGCAGAACCCTGTGGGATGGCAGATGAGATTTACTCCAGCAAAGCTGGCTGCACAGGGCAAAGAACTAGATTCTACTCTTAGGATCGTGTTTTTAATATAACTAAATGGGAAGGTCTTTTACCTATAGGAGAAGGGTGGGGGAAGAGATCATTTTTAAGAAGATTTTATTTCAATGTCAGCAAAACAGCTACTGCATTCTTCCTGCACAGCTAAATAATTTAATTCTTTCCAGGTGCCAAGGGACCTTCCAATCCCATTTCAAGTCCATCTTTATACACTCTTTTCTTCCACCCAGCTTTCCCTCTTTCTCAGACTACCCTGACCACTGGTGTCAAATCTGCCAGTGACGAAAAAGAGCTTTTCTCGTGGCACTTGGATCTGTGAAATGTCAGAATTCACTACAGGGCTCTCTATAAATAAAATCAGAAAGGTAAAGGCAGGCAAAAAGCAAAGTAAAAAGCTGTGTGGAAAGCAAAATTGTTTGGCCCAAAGTAGACTTTTCTATTTGTAGGCAAACATGTTTTTCCTGCTTCCCTAAGCCCACTTCTTCCCTGTTTTGTTCCCACTCCTTTCTTCTCATTAGTTCTGTTGCCTGCACAGATGATCTTATTCTGTTTCAATGTCCAATCACGCAAAACATGTAGCTCACATGTAGTCCTAATGACTGCAACAAAAATAGCCTCTATTATTTGGGGCGAGACACAAAACCAGCATTATGCATGGCAGGGGTAATTTGCATTTTGTGCTCTCTGCTGACTGGGCTCTGAAAAGACCCCATGCAGATATGACCTAGATTCCAAAAGACATTTACATGGTTCACATTCTTGGATTTCCAAAGGATTAGATGCATGAATGTCTTCAAGCATCTTGCAGAGGTCCTAAAGAAATGCTTTCTACAGCTTGTGTCCTTATACATCTGTTTTGTTCTGTAGCTCAAAGTGAATTTTAACTTTGCTGCATTCCAGAGGCCTCAAGAGTCCAGCCTGTAATCATCCTACCTTCTCTGTGACAATGAGTGATAAACCAGAAGTCAGAAAGAGGCTGAAAATGTTTGATGGCATTTGGTTCTTCCAAGGCCAAGTTACTAGAGCTGTATCACTCCCTATGGCACAGAAACAGCAGTGCCTCCACTTGACTTCTCAGGAGCACAGAAAAGCAGCGACCTCAACCCAGCAACAACTGTTTGAAACAGTTACAGACTGCGTTCTTCTCTCAAAACCCTACCCGAGAATCAAAACTCCCCCGAACGCATTGCTGATGTCTCCACGTGCCACACTGACTCACTGCGTGATTTTGCAGAGGTTCTGGAACATCTTCTCTGGATTTTGTCCGTCTGGCCCGTCCGTTTGTCCCGTCTCCTCCAGCTGCTGCACCTTCTGCAGAGCGACGCTGACAGCGTAGCGCAGGAACTCCGTGCTGGAGCGCAGCACGGCCAGGCTCTCCTCGTGGCTTTGGGCATTGTCCCTGCAGGACCAGCAGAACTGTCAGAGAACTGGGGATGCACAGAAGCAGCTCAGGGAAGGCCGAAGGGATTCAACACTTAGATACTAATTTTCAAATAAAATCTCTGGCTGAACTCAAGGTGGAAAAGACCCTTTGTTTTGATAGCTTGTAGTGAAACACCCGGAGGATAGAGCTGCACCAGCCTTTCCAAGCACAGTGACACGTGGTTTGAATTGATGTCTGCTCCACAGAGGACTGGACAGCTTCTCACCTGAACAGAGCTGTGAGCAGAGTAGAGACAAAACCCATGGACAGGAAGCTCCGTGCAGTTTTGTTGCTCAAGGCAGATTTGTTCTTCCCAGCTTTCTCCCTCAGGATTTCAGACAGTTTGTTGTAACATGTAAACAGGCCTAGGACATCCTCAAACTTGTTCTTACTGCAATGAAGTAGTAAAAAGCATTAATGGAGAAAATGGAGTCTTGGAGTTTCCCATTTGAAGCTTCAGCTGCCAAATTACACAATAACACTGCCTAAATGGTGAAACAGTGACCTATTACACCTCCCTGCCTCCCTCACGGTGTGTACCTCACCCAATCCTCCTCAACCTGCTCTTCTACAAAATGTCAGATCCCATCTCCCACAGCACAGGATATTCCACAGGAAATCACCCCCCAAGGCCCTGTGAGTGGCTGTGCCATGAGGCACTCACACTCAGACCCCTGATTTTGTGTTGGCACTACCATCCTGTGCCTGCAGTGGAGCTGTACTCCAAAGAGCTAGGCAAATAATAGCACAGCTCGTGCTACGGGGTAAAATTTAATGTTTTACCTGAAATTCCCGATGTTGAAATTGTACTCAATCAGAACCTCACAAATTCCCATCACCTGAATGGCATAGATGTTATTTTTCACACCGACACCAGAAGACAGCGAAAAATCTGCTGATTTATCCTGAGAGGTAAAGGAAACAAGTGAAAAATCTCTTCAAAACCTGACAAGAACTCGGCGTCTTCTCCCACTGAGTCAAACTGCAAATCTGATTTACCAGTTCAAAGTCTTCCAACTCGCTCTTGATCATTCGTCGTGTGACAGATTCTAACATCTCTTCAAAGTTTTGCTCAAATCCCACACCTTCCTCCTCCTCCTCATCGTCATCCTCAGCGCCTTGGCATGGGCGCACGGTGCTCTTGTACCAGGAGAGACAGTGCTGGATGCAGCAGAGCAGATGGGCCTGGAGGAAGCAGCCACACAGTCACACTCAGCCTCTGAGCTGCAGGTCACTGGCAGAAGTGGACAAGGGCCAGACTCTTGTAGTGAGATGCAAAGAGCTGTAGCTGCCTTTGGAGCTGCCTTGAGTCTCAAGGATACGCCTCATTCCCAAACTGAGGGGATCACTAATCCCACACACAGCTACCCAGTTCCAGCCTCAGACAGTGCTCTCTGCCTGAGCTTTTCCAGATGGGATGTAAAGACTTAACTCCCACTGCTCCCTCCACCCAGACACCTCAGGTGCTGAAAGAGATGGAATTTCCAAAGGGGCTCTCACTCTAGCTGAAGTGTCTGCTCCCCTCCTAGGTGTGCTACTGCACACAGGCTTCCTTAGGGGAAAACAAAATGATTAACTTGAATTTGCTCCCTTGGAAATCCAACAAAACGTTGAGGTCTCATCTCCAACAATTTCAAAGGAGCAAAACCAAAGGGCAAATTCTTCCCCCTGATATACACACACACACACACACACACACACACACACATTGCACAACTATTTTATGTGGAATTAAGTTAAAGGAGGGGAAAAACCCCGCCAGGTGAACTCAGTGGAGGATAACAGAAGGACACCATTCCTAGAGCATTTTTCACACAGGTCCCCACAACCATGATGCTTGGGGAGCTCTAATAAATAGCCTGAGGCGGGGGCGAGATGCCCAGCTCTGTTGCCATTAAAAGAATTGCTCCAGGCTAGAAGAGGCTGAAGAAGCACAAGGTATTCAGCTCATGTAGCAGGACAACTAAAATACCAGCAACAGATGAGCTTGCAGCTGTGGCCAGCCAATATAGCTCTTACCAGTGGTTCTTGCAGAAAGATTTGATCTCCTTGAGCCATAATACATCCCTCCAGTTTGAGTGGAGGCAGGAGGTCTGGCTGGGGCAAGTAATACTGCTTTATCTGTCACAGAAAACAAGAGGTAAAAATAACCAGTTACTTGGTAACTGAGCCTCTTAGGATGCTTGAAAACAGAGTACAATAGTCTTTGTACCCCATTCTGGAGAGCAAAACCTGGCACTGTGATAACGGGACTGCACAAGTGTGTGAGCCACGTCATCTGCTCTGTTGGTGATTAAAATCCCTTCCTGAGCTGCTCCTGTACCTCTCAGCCAGGACACGTCACTGCCCTAAAACAAGATTATCTGACCACTTGCTGTTGTGTTGCCTCCACAAGTGACATCACTTGCACCCCACCTGCAGTGTTACCCCTCCTTTGAACAGGGAGGATCAACAGCTGCTGCTGCTAGAGAAAGTTAGAGATACAGAACAATGCTATAAAATTTTACACATTTACACCAACTTCCTATTAAGTGCCCTCTGCTACCCAAAAGCTGTCTTGGCTCTGTTCACATTCCTTTCTCAGACCCTATACTGTCATGGGAAAGCTGGAATTAGTCAGCATGAACTCTATGGATGATTAAAGGGAAGAAAATTACTTGTCTCAAAGAAAGCACAGCCTGTCCAATGGATTGAGGAAATGTGATTGTCTTGTTGCCATGAGCAACACTGCTGGGGGATGAGTTAATCCTCCCAGATCCTACATGGACTTGGGTATTCTCCCGATGGGAGGACAGCAACCTTAATTACTGTGTCAGCACATCTCCTTGGGGAAGTATGGGAGGGTAACTGCTGTGCTCTGCTAAGGAACAGGGAGAGCACAAAGAACTTCTCCGGGCTCACACTTCCCACAGCACCCAAAGAACTGAAGGGTTGGAAAGGGCTCCAGGAGATCCTTCCTCTTCCACCCCTTGACAGGATATGAACCCGTCTCCAGACGTTTAGTCTGCTTTGTCAGCACAGCAGGGGTTTGAACACCTCTTTAGGGAAGCGTCACAGCACCCAAACATGTTTCCAGTGTGAGGGAGAACGATTCCCCCAGTAATTAACCTGAATTTTTTGCCATATTGGTTGAAGTGCAGAATTCTTAAGGAGTCCCTGCAGCCCCACCACGGAGCAGGAGTTTACCTGGGACAACAGCGTTTCCATTATAGAGCTGGCCAGCTGGGAGTTCCTGCGAAGGACATCATAAAAACCCTGCAGACAGGAAGGAAGGACAGGTTGGCTGACACAGCAGAGAAAATGAACCACGGGCATAATAAGTTGGCGTCATAAGGCAGCAACGACACTTTGGCACCGCAAGGAACCATGAGGAAGCTACAATGTGCTCAGTGTAAAACTCCATACCTGGCAAGGCAAAGGCACCACAGAAAGAAGGTATGAATCAGAAAGAGTATGAATTTCCTCACAGGGGCCCTCTCACAAGCTGTATCTCCCTAGCAGCAGTGGCATCAAGCCCAGAGTGACTTTCACCGCTATTTAACACTAGCACAAGATCCAACTTCAAACTGTGAAATCCTGCTTCAAAGGCAAAACAAGCCAGTGGGGAAACTGTAGGAGGCAACAAATCCTGCAGACTGAGAAAACTCAGTGGATGGATAAAGCAAGCACAAGTTTTCTAGCAACAGTGACGAACACACCCGGAACTTGCAGCTCACCAAAGGTCAATCCAACCCGAGACAAGAAGGAAACAAAATCTCTCTGACCTGTACAGGTTTTTTTTCCTCAAGGTGGTACCCCATGGTTATAACACAGTCTAAGATATGCACCCAAAAATGGCCCTTTATAACAGGCCTGTCACAACAGGCCTAAGGACAGCCAAGCTTTTATAGAAACTCGGAAAGGAAGAGGAGAAGAGACAGATCCCTGATGCAGGCTCTAAGGAAGTTTCTCCATACTCTCCAGACAGGGTTTTCTTTGGAGCCCACAATTAACTCTCAACAGCTTCACATCTACCCAATGCCTCTTATACCACTTCTCCTCACAGGGCGTCAAACATGCTTCCTGTTCCCTAGGCCCTACCACAGCAAGACAGACTTTGACATATTTTTGCTCTTAAACAATGCATGAGCTGAAGAAGATACATCAATCTGTCTTTGGGTTTATAATGGTCAAACAAAAAAAAAAAAAAAGAGCAGCAGAAGGATTGAAAACACAGTACACATGTCCCATGAAGAACAAAACTGAGCTGAAAGGCTGTTTTTCACAACAACATGACTGTTATTTACCTGAGGCTAGAGAAGAATCAGACCACAGAAGAGCTTGTGGCTGTTTAAGAGACGGAAGAAACCATGTTTACCTCATACAACATGAGTCGAACGTCTGCTTGCTGGCTCAAACACCGCCTCAGGCTGCCCAGGATTTCCAGGCAGAAGGCCTCGTTAGCTGCAGAATTATAGCAGGCATGAACATCTGCCTGGACCTGAGAAGGAGCTGGTCAAACAAAATACTGTACAGTACTGTACTGTACAGTTACAGTATCACAACACAGGAGCAAGGTGAGAAGGGTCTGGCCCCTGAACAATCAGTGAGATAGCCCTTGTGCTGCCAGGCTCCTCATCCCTGTCATGGAGCAGTGGGAATGCTCCCCAGAACACTGCTGCAAGAGAGAATGACTCTGAGAAGCAACTTCTCTAGGCCAGCTTCTCTTTGCATATTGCACTTCCCAAAGCTTTACTCCCAGGAAGGAAATCCCTGCTGGATTTCTAGGACTAATCCTTACTAAAGCTGTACTTCCATTCTGGGGGAACACTCCCCTTCTGAGGTGTTTCAAACAGTGCACCTTAGACACCAGACTGTCTCACATGCCCACACAGGGATGGCAGAACAGCACTTACCTGAGTGGCACCAATGGCCTGGCTGCACTGGGAAGAGGACAAGCTGCCCAGAACCTTAAAATTTCTCAATAGGAGCAAAAAGCCAGCGACTGCAGCTTTACGAGCATCGAGCTGCCTGGGAATCGGGACAGGAAAGAGGGTTACACAAGGAAACATGGAAGCAAGAAGCTCAGAAGCATATCAAATATCAACTCAGCAATGAAAAAAAGGCCACAAATACAGAATGACTGGGCCCTGTACAACTGTATTTCCCAAAAGGGCAGTATAGTCCCAAACAGCCAAGAGCTTGGCAGGTTGCTGGGAAGGCCCTTGCTCTACACTCTCACAATATTCAATTTCCTTTCTGTCCTTAAAATGCTCACACTCAGGGAGTGCCCAGGCCAAGACACAAGTGTTAAATGTCCCTTGAAAGCTGGGAGAGTCTCACAGACCTCAGAGTTGGAAAATTCCTAACAAAAAAACCTAGCGTTTTGCTTTGCTCAGAAACCCCAAGTCTTTCCCAAGACCAAGTCCCTTGCTTTGAAAAATAACCCTAAATTTTGAATTCTATATTCATAACCAGGCAGCCACTGGCCAGTCAAAATCCAGTCTACAATCACAGCAGGATGGTTTGCTCAAAGCATGACCAAGACAACACCTTGTAAGGGATCAGAGGGAACGTGGCAGCTCAGCATTCTGATCCGTGGTTCCTTCCAGACCCTCCCTGGATGTACTCGGCTGTGCTAGACACATGTTGGAACTGGTTTTCATTTTGCCTATGTATTTGGAGTTCCCAACAGCTTCCTGAATTTGCAAAGCCCATTCATTCAGCTGGGGGTTGGGATTTGTGTCTCAGTTCAGTGAAGCTGTGACTGTACCACAGTTCCAGGCTAAAGGGACAGGAAATGTCATTATCTAGTTGTGGGAAGAGCACAGTAAGAAGATACTTAGCCAAAATAAAAAATACTTCTGCTCCAAAAACCATAAATGAGTTGTAGAAATTTTTTCAAAGAATCGCCTCCCCAGCTTACCTGGAAAAGATAGCTTTTTGGAGAACAAGTATCAGGGAGTCCCTCACTGACATGCTGACTTTGAGCAGAGGCTGGAAAGGAAAATAACCTTTGGAGAGAAAAGCACTAAGGCATGCCAAGCCCTTGGGGCATATGAGCTCATCTTCCTCAGGCCCATCTGGCCCTGCATTTCCAGTACTGTCGTCAGTACAGTAGGAGAACCAAAACATTTTAAAATAGACAAGAAAACCCATAGAGCTGTGGCAGTGAGACACCTTAGTAGGTTAGTGAGGACACAATGCAAGAGTTCAGGAAAATAACTCTTATCCCCAGGCTGGACAAGGCAGGTAAAAGTTAAAACACCAGGGCAATATCTCAGCCCAGGCAAAGAGGAATACTGACATGGGGCTTGGAAGGGGGAAAATCAACGTGACAGCTACAGCTGTTCAGCTAAACACTGTAGACTTAGTTTTCTACAGGGTGCAGCATCTGGGCATCTTCCAGATGAAAGGTCAGCACAGAGCAGTTTTGGTCCCATGCCAGCCCACACCATATGCTTTCTGCTAGAGGGCACATGCAAATCCATGCTTGAAGAACAGTTCCATGCTACAGCAAACAACCCACAGCAGAGAATGAAGGCTTATTTCATGAGGAGGGTTATCAGATCATGCATATAATTGTGGCCCAGAGCTGTCACTGGAACTGAACCAGCAAGGATATCCACAGAGAAATGCAAAGCTTTACCTGTACTGCCCGGAGGAGCCCTTGCACTGTGTCGATGGGCAGAAAGGACAAATTGTCAAAGGTCTCTGTGACTTTGGAGGATGAAGTCTGAAGCACGAGAGGAGCAGACACAACAATATTGGACAGCAAGTCTGAAAAATAAAAGGACAAAAAGAACAGCTGATGCCAAGGGGCCAGAAAAGCCTGAGCTGAAGATGTCTGTAGAGCTAACAATTACAGAATAATCAAAGACCTTCCACGACACAGAGAGGTCATGATAAGATGAGCATTGAAAAACTGAGTCTACTGCAGGCACCAAGTATTAAAAATGCTCCCAGCCCAGCCGAAAGGCCTCACCCCACCAGAGGGCACTGAGGTGTAAGGGAAGAGGCTGCAGCACTGACATCCCAGCAGCCCCAGTGACTCCCAAGCCCAAGGACGAGGAGAGGCAGGGCTGGGAACATGGAACAGGCAACTGACTGATGATTCCGACTTTCTGTGCGTCAGCTGTTCCATGGCAACTGCCTGCAAACATATTTTTCACCTGTGATGAATACAAGGCAATCTGATGCAGCTGATACCTCAGAGGAGAAGGAACAACGGATTTTCTTGGCTTCGGGTCACTTCAGCATGAGCTTCAGAAACCAAATCACATCCTGGGCTGCATCAAAAGCAGCTTGAGGGAGGGGATTCTCCCCCTCTACTCCACTCTGGTTAGAGCCCCCTTGGAGTACTGTGTCCAGCTCTGGGGTCCTCAGCACAAGCAGGACAATCACCTGCTGGAGCAGGTCCAGAAGGGCACAAAAATGGTCAGAGGGCTGGAGCACCTCTGCTATTGAGATTGGCTGAGCGAGTTGGGGTTGATCAGCCTGGAGAAGCAAAGGCTTTGGGGAGACCTTGTTGTATGTAGCCTTTTGGTACTCAAATGAGGTTTGTAAGATGGGGACAGAGTTTTTATCAGTAGCTGTTGTGGTAAGAATAGGGCTAATAGTTTTAAACTAAAAGAAGGTAGATTCAGAGTGGATATAAAGAAATGTTTTACAGTGAGGGTGGTGAAACGTTGGCACAGGTTGCCCAGAGAGGTGGTGGATGCCCCATCCCCGGAAACATTCAAGGTCAGCTTGGACGGGGCTCTGAGCAACCTGGTCTGGTGGAAGATCTCCATGCCCATTACAAGGCAGTGGACTAGACGACCTTCAAAGGTCCCATCCAACCCAGACCCCATTCTGTGATTCTGTGATGTGTTTTGAGGAGCTATGTTGTGACTGTTCACACAACAGAGCACATTTTTCTCTCTTTCTTGTTACCTATGAAGTGGCTGACAGGAGACGCTGCTTTTGTGAGGACTCTGTTCAGGACCTGCTCAAGAATATCACTTCTGATGGGCTCATGAACCTGAATGAGAAAGAACAATAAATAAAAATCAAAACCTTTAAGATATTCCTGTACTTCATGGCACAGGCATTGTACAGGACAAAGCAAACCCAGATCTGACACGTAAGCAAGGACGGTCACCAGAAATCCCCTTCCAGCTAAGTCCATACAGATGGATTCAGGTTTCATCCCGGGACAATCAGAACCAGCACATCAGGGCACACACAGTACACTCAGGACATAATGGTTCCAATCATCTATGGGATGAAAATTTACCAGTTTGGTGAAGATGAATGGGTTTCAATCCCACCTTGTGAGATTTTATTTGCACCTCTGAATTTCTCTACCTTCTCTACCTCTGCAGTTTCTTGGAAACTGTAGTAGGGATTACACAAGTATCATGACAGCTGGAACAGATTAGAATTAGATCTTCATGAGGACAGCCTCTTCCGGCTGGAAAGGGGCAAATAGGAGACAAAATCTAGTATTGTTTGCAAAACACTCACAATGGATACAGCAGCCAAGGTTTTGACACCATTTACCAAGAGAGAATAAGAACAGAGTTCTTCTCCCCCTACAAAAAAAAACTTCTCCAAAACCAACACTACCTTAAATGTTTCCAGCAGGATACTTGCTCCCAGTCTGCAAGCTTGCTGGGCTGGCATTTTTGAAAGGCCGTAGCTGTTATCAGCAGCTTTTCCTCCAAAGGGCTTTTTTGGTTCATAGGATTCCATTAGGCTGAAGCCAAGATCCACCAGGCCCTGAGTAACGTGGTCCCAGCCAAAAGCACTAAGGAAAACATTAAATGGACAAGGAAAGAAACAACTTAATCACAGAAAAGTTTAGATTAGAGCTGTCTGAGGTAAAATCTTTCGCAGTCATTCCAGGCTCCAGAGCAGCAGTGAGAGACACTTGATGACAGCAGGGAAGATGACAATGCTCACAGCCCTGTGACTGTCCTTAGGCTGAGGGACAGGTGCTCAGCACACCTCTGCAGTCCTGGTTCTCCATCAGAACTCCTTTCCAGCCCAAAGGTTTCCTCGCCATGGGGAATGATGTGCCCTCGGGTCTGATCTGAACGGAACAGCAGGCTACAGTTGGGATGCAGGAGTATCCTAGATGCCAAGATCTCTCCAGTTGGAGAGAAAGAGAGGAGGAATGCCTCCCATCAAACTAAAGGACAGCTGGTGACAGATCAGAGCTATCCCACAGGATGTTTAAAGGACTAACTGGTGAACCAGATTAAACAGTGAACCTATTCCTCATCCCTTGATCAGAACACACACTACAGCCAGCAGCATGACTCACACTGCAGATTAGGCCCTGATCAGTTTAGTCCTTTGTACCACCAGACCCTGAGATTTGAGGCAGAAGGAGCAGATTTACACAGCCGCATGTTGTTGGTTGTTTTTTTTTTTTTAATTCGCTAATATAAAACTGGGATAAAACCTTGGGATTTTGACACTGATCCCTGCCGGCACATGGTCAGAAGTATTTAGCATCCCAGAGTGTTTTAGCAAGGCTGAAACTCTCCCCACTCCCAAAGCTCGTTGAATGTTCTGCAGCACGTGGCAACAACTCACCTATTTTTCACCACTTCCAGAATGACAGCAGTTATATCATATTGTTGAGGAAACAAATCCTGCAGAAACTTGGAGGCCTGAAGGAACTGCAGGTCCTTGCAGCTTCTTGTGATTGATGTTTTCAAGAAATCAAATATCTGGAACATAAAATCATTAAGTGTGAGGAAATGATCTTTGAAATGGGACCTGTATAGTCTTGGGTATGTTCCAGTAAGAGCACCAGCCAGACACAAGTTCCAGTGCAGCCTGCCAAAAATCTTAACTCACTTCTTTGTCAGGACAAATACACCAGTCTCATTAAGTGCCTCAAGGAGGGTAACTTGCTGCCAGATGCTCTTCATGTGGCCACCACAGAGCCAAAACATTAGAAAAATAAGACTGCTTTTCTTCTCATCCTACAATGCCAACCCACAGGAATCACTGCTCTGGAAAATTGTGATATTGCTCTGGGGTCTTTTACAGTGTCCAGTAAAGTACAGCATACCAATGATCTAACTGCCTACCCACGATCATCCTGAAACCATTTTAAGCCTAATTCTGATGGGACTACGACCTCACCATGCTCCCTTTCCTTTACAGGGAGTGCAGAGTGCATCCCCATGGAAGTTCTCTGCAAGCTTATCAAGCACACACCTGCTCTTGCAGTCTGTGTTTCACAGCAACCGACAGCAGAAGAGCCACGCTGAAGGGACACAGGGCTCTACCAGGGTCCTTCTGTTGCTCAGCCTAGGAAACAGCAAGGAGCAGTGAGAAAGCTTGTCATCTTCCACTGAAACACCCTGGAAATTCAGGGAGCCCTCAGGCACATGTCTCTTCGAACATACCATAGCCCTCACTAAAGAGAACGTGACTGCAATTGTAAAAATTATTAAATCTCTTATCCAGATAATAAACTAAGTTTTTAAACCCTGCTTCAGTATCTTCAAGAACAGTGCCTGCTCCACCTTTGCCATACCTTCAGGTGTCTAATTAGCTCCTCGCCCAGGTCCTGGTCCAGGTTGATGACAGAAACAATGTGGAGAATAACGGTGCCTTCCACGTGGCGGAGCTGGTCCAGGGGCATTGTGGCTACCTCAAGGTCCGGTGACCTGTAAGTTTTACCAGAAAATAACATGTCATCCAAAGCCAGGGATCATTCCTTATGGAATGATTCTTGTACAAGGTTTAACTGTTCAAATTCAAGGAGCCCTGGGCAGGACCAGTGTGACTCCAAGCACACAGGTAGCAAAGAAAGGGGGTGACAGAGCAAGAACTCACTGTGGAACCCTCTGTTCTTCCTTCTGTCTCTTATCCAGCTGATTGAAAAAATCGATAATTCCTTCCAAAACAGTCTTCTTACTGCCCTGCAAGGCAGGACATCACAGTAAGCCATTGCAGGGCCTGCAGTATCCCAGAGAACAATACTCTATTCCCACACCTATCACAAATCTCAGGGTATCCTTCATTTCCCTCCATAAATTGCTAAGGCAGGGGAGGGCTCCTGTATGGCTCATTTCCAGATTTCCAGTTTGCATAGTTCTTTTGACTGCACTTATTTCTTTTGACTGCATTATTGAAGAACTGGAAGAAACTCAAGCTCTCAGACGTTCTGATTGTCTTTTTTTTTTTTTTTTTTTGAAGTTGTTATTAATTAGAAAGGATCCTTTATGTTTTAATCAATCGGGAAGGCTTTCAAGCTCCTAACCTTAAACCTAACAATGTATTTTGCCCAGTGGACCCAAATGACCCTCTATAACACACATATAATTTGCCTTTGGATCATTTTGGCATTGACTTGGTCACAAACGAAGCAAGCAAAAGAGCCAGATCACCCTGTCAAAGGGAAGAGATGTCCCTGGCAGTCTCTGCTCTGGAGAAGAGCACAGGAGATGACACATTCCCAGTACAAGTCAGACTACAGCCCAGTAGACAATCATAGTGCATGAGCTATTACTATAGCATGCAGATCACAGACTGAGCAAAACCACACTGAAAAATCCCAATCCTCTCTGCTGTCTGCTAGGTCTGTGCTCATTCCTGACTTCCCAAAGGTTTGCTTCTTTTCCCACAAGCAAGACCAAGATCCCATCTTTCTCTGAGCACTCAGCTTCTTCAGGCTAGAGGAAGTTAGAGGAAACAAAACCTACTGATGTCCTGTTGTGTCCCTATAGCATGGTCTGGGAACAATCAGAATCCCTGCCAAAATCCAGACTATAGATGAGCCTGGACATTATTTTTCTGACGGTATAAACTTAAGGGAAATCCAGCTCCCGTGAGCTTTTACCTTTGCAGAAAGCAGCAGCAGCTGATAGACCAGAGGGGGAATTTCCTGCAGGTCTAATTTGGAGAACATCCTAAGGACCTTTTCCACCACAAACTGCAGCTCCTCTCCTGATAGTGGAATATCCCTGTTGAATCAAATTTTTTTTTTCATTAATATACTGTTTATTTGCCAAGGCTTACTCACACATAGAATAAAAATCATGATGCCATTCCCAGATGTGTTTTGTAGCCAGTGGATCCAGTGTGGATGCTCACTGATGAACCATCCATGGGGCTGTGCCTGGTGTGGTCAGACCTCCCATTTGTACTTGTCCCAGACTGCTCATGAAACAGGGCACAGACACGACCACAGCACAAGGCAGTGCTGATGCTGAAGGGAAAAAAATTACCTGAACATGTTGGCAAGATGTATTACACACCGAGGATCCCACCTGGTAAAACAAAGATGTGTTGGAAGACTGAGAGCAAGCAAGCAAGGATTATGATCTAGCTCTTCCCTCCTACACAATTATTTAGTGTCACCATTTCCCTGTTACATTCTGATACTACAATTAGAAGCCAATTTCCACCAGAAATCATCAGCACCAATCTAACCACGCACATTTACACAGTTCTGAACTGCCCCAGCCCCTCTAATAACAAACATCAGAAAAGGAATAAAAACAAGCACTTCCTGAGACCAGTTCATGCAAGTCTCACAGGCTTTGGGAACAGGATGCTCCCTTGCCTTCCCACCTAGAGAAGACACTGCCACAGAGGGCACAGATTCAAGGATGACAGGACACACAGCTCATGGTGATGCCTTTTCCCAAGCACCATGTGAAACACAATGTTTGGCCACGTAACCAGGAGCTGGCAGATGTACCTACTTGCTGGAGCAGAGGGTATTTATCAGCTGTTTCTTAAACTCTTCCCCATTCAGTTCACCTGAAAAAGGCAAAGTCTTAGGAGCTGATTCCAGAGGAAGGGAGGACAAGCTGCAGAGAAGCAGCTGATAGGAGTTACCTTTCCCATAAGCCAGGTTCTCCTTCGAACTGGCCAGTGCAGTGAGAACAGTGGAAAACAACTCCAGGGATTTCCCGTTGGTCAGGCTGCCACCTTTAATAACATCCACAAACAGGTTGGCAAGCTCAGCCAACGCGTGGCCTGGCAGCTGGCGGGCCTGGGAGAACACACAACAGGAGAGAACCTGAGGCAGTGCACAGAATTCCACATATGCACCCAAACTGTCACCAAAAACCAGGAGAAGACAGAATTTCTTACAGGGAAATGCTCCCGTTTAAGGAGAATTCAGCCCCGAGATCTCTGTTTTGTACTGTTCTTTATAGAACAGAGCAATAAATCAAGATGATGTGATTATAGGTTTAGAGTTTTGAGCCTAAGACTAAATATCTAAAGAGAATCAAATTCACACACAGAGCCAATTCCAATATCAGCTAACTTAGTCTAGGGAAGATCCATGGAAAGGACACAGCTAATTTTCCTCAGTGGTTGAGGGAAGTATCTCAATTTACACATTCAATTATACTCAGCAGAGCCCAGGAAAGCCAGCCCGAAGGAGCTTTACCTCCAGCATCAGCAGTCCTATGATTTCAGACACCTTGCCCAAATGCAGGTCCCCTGACTCCACCAGTGGGATGCAGTGCTTGTAAACCTGGAGTCTCCTGAGAACACCACTTCTCTGGGAACAGGGGGAGCCTTGCAGCCGGCAAAGAGAGGGGCAAAAGAATGGGGAAAAAATAGAGGGGAAAAAAAGTTATGCAAGTAACAACATGTTGCTAAACTATGGGAAACAAGCAGGGATAAACTGTCACTTAGCTGCAACTCCCTATTTTACATCTGACAAAACAAATAAAAAGCCCCCAGAGCACAGGAAATGAGATAATTGGATAAAGCAGTCGGCCACGCTGTTATCACATCCTGTGGTTCACTCAACCTGCTGCCGGAGATCAGGAAGTGTCAAAATGTTGAGAAGAACCAGCTTGGCCATTAGTTCTCACCTGGCCAGCTCAGTCCTACTCCAAGGTACCTAAGGGCTCTCAGAAGTAAATTGCGCTTACCACAGGCTCATCACAGCTCTAGTCCAGTCTGCTATCTCCCCGCACGTACTTTTGGGTGTCGTGCTTCCCTGTGACAGCCCTGACGAGCGGGTTTTTCACAAAAGCTGACACTTCCCCGTGCTGCTGCGCACGGGCTGCGCCCACCGGCACCCAGCAGCCCCCCGAGCGCAGCTCACCCATCACCCACCTTTGAAGATCCCTCTCAGCAGAGCTGCCGTCTCCCTCCCCTTCAGCGCCTGCCTGGTCACCATGTCGCCCAGCTGCAAGAGAAGGGGACGCTGTGAGCCCCGGCGGCGCATCCCCGCTCCCCGCCCGGCCCGCGGGCAGCGCGCACCTCGCCCTCCGCCAGGCTCTGCAGGGCCTCCTGCAGCCGCTCGGGGCCCTCCTCGGCCGCCAGCGACAGGATGAGCTGGGCCATGGGGCCGCGGGGCCGCCGGTACCGCCGGGCCACAGCTCCGTCCCCCCGAAATTCCCGCCCGGAAGCGCCCGCGCGTCACCCGGGGAACAGCTCCCGCCCCCGGCGCGCGCTTCCCGCTTCCCGCCCCGCCGCCCGCGGGGACGCGGGTTCGAGTCCCGCGCGGGGCGGGCAGCGCGGGGGGCAGTGCCACCGCGTCACGGAACGACGGCGTGGGACAGGCGGGACGGGACCGCAGCGGGTCATCTGGTCCAGCCTCCCTGCGCAGGCAGGGTCCTGCTAGAGCGCATGGCACAGGAGTGCAGCCAGATGGGTTCTGGAATTTCTCCAGCGAGGGAAACTCCGCGGCCTCTCTGGGCAGCCCGTTCCGGTGCGTGGTCACTGCGCAGTGAAGAAGTTTTAGCGTGGGGTGCAGGCACGTGGGGTGCAGGCACGTGGGATGGGCAGCCGGGGGTACCGGGGCATTTGGCACAACGTGCCCATTCAGGGCCACCCCGCATCAGCAGCGGGTGCCACCCACGTGGGGTTCGGATCCATTCGAGTAAACCCCTTAATTCCGGGGGACACGAGGGCTGGCCTTGAGCGTACCAGGAGGTGTAGCCCGCCTTTAAGGATTTGGCCAAAGGATCAGGTGCCAGCGCAGCGTGGGAGCTTTCGCAAGCCCCGTGCTCACGTGGAGCGGGAGTTGATGCTGCTGAGCGAGGGGAGCGGGTTTGACACGGGGCTGTGGGCAGGGGGAGAACCAGACCTGGAGGAGAGATGCACTGAGGGCTCTGTCGCAATACATCAGGGTGGGTCCCCCTTGGGGCTGCTGCCCCGTTCCTTGAGACCCGTTTAGGACAAAACACTCGCTTCGTGATGCCGGGGGTTGTACATGTGTCTGCAAAACTATTTCAGCTGTGATGACCATGCTGGCCAGGATGCCCAGGTGGCCCGGGGATCTCTCTGCCACCCCAGTAGGGCATTACTCGGTCTATTTGGGAAACCCCATGCTGATGCTGTCCCCCTGTTATGCACCGTCTTGCGCTGAGCTGCACACAAAGGTCCAACAAACCACAGGAGGGAGCTGAGCCTCGCAGCAGGGCTGGCGTGGAATGGGGACGGGAGGGTTGGGGGTCTCCTCCAAAGAGAGGCACACAGTGCCTCTGGCCACTGCGGCATTGCTCAGGGTTTTGGCACAGGTCCGAATTTTCCCTCAGCAGCACCCCCGCCTTTCCTCTGGAGTCTCGTGCCTTCCTCCTCCTCCCGCCCTCCCATCGGGGTCTCAGCTCCGCTCGCAGGACAGCCCTGTGTGGAAACCAAATCCGTAAATCCCAGAGGCATTACAAAACATGCCTTGTGTAAGCCCCTTCAGCCCTGCTCTGGTGCTTAGCCCAGCCCTGCCACCTCCCCAAAATCCCCATCGTGGTAAGAGCCTGGCCAAGCTCCTCTCCTGGGCTTGAGCACAGCTCCATCCTCACCACATCCTCACCCAGCTCCCACAACCCTTGACCCAAAGAATTAAGGCTGCAAGGGCTCTCCTGCTCTATGTAGCTTCAGCATGCTGGGGCGTTCCAGAAAACCCATTTTGCCATCCTGCAGCACCCACGTGTGGACTCAGCTTGGTTTCTGCCACATCCTGGGGCTCCCCTCGCTTATGGATCTGTGGCACCACCGTGGTGGTGCAATGGGTTCCAGTTCGCAGAGCTCCGAGCAGGTAATCATCACTTGAGGGCGTTGTAGAAATGTTGGCCTTTCTTTTTTTATTACTTTAAAAGCTGAAAGGGGCCTCGTATGGATGCTGGTTTGGGAGGCCTCGTAGGGGAGGAGTTGGAGTGCCCCAGGAGCATCCTCTGCCACAGACCCATCCCCACAGCCGGACCCTGCTCTACGGCCAAATTCACAGCAGGGCCTTGCCAGGGTTTTTGGGGCAGAATCTGGGGAAGAGACCTGTCCTGCTCACCCCGGGGAGCAGGCCGGGATGGCAGGCTGCCCACCACCTGCCTTTGCCCCTGCCCCGTGCTAATGAGCGAGTTACACAACAAGGAGCTTTTATACTTTGTTAATCGGGTCCGGCATCCAGCCCGCCTCTCCACGCACGCTCCGGCTGGCGGTGGAGCCCCAGCTCCCTCCTTCCCTCTCCTCAGCTGCCTTTTGTAATGTTTTAATGGGGTTTCTTGCCTGGGCTGTGCTGACTTAATTACAAAGCTGCAGTGAGTTGATGCCTTGTGACGGTCTAATCCCAACCCGGTGACTCTACAAAGCTTTCGCCCGGGTTCCTTGCTGCTCCACTCCGGCCTCGCCATCCCTGCATCCATCTCGGCTCCCTGCACTGACCTGCGGACGGTTCAGCTTTTCCTCTTCCTGGTGAGTATCCAGGACTCTTTTCAACTGAAAGAACTGCGTTGAAGACCATCATCCCGCCTTTGCTCAACCTGGCACCTCCAGAGCTTGAATTGGTTTTAGTGCCTGGAACAAGGGGACGCCTGTCCCTTCCCCAGGAGGTGGAGGGGAAGAGGATGACCCTGGGAAATGGTTGAGCTGGAGCCAAGCATCCCTCACACAGCCTGGGCTCAGAGCTGGTGTTACAGCCAGGCAGGGGTAGATGCTGGAGGTAGGATGAAGGCAACCCTCCTCCTCCTCATGGATGGGAACAAGGTGCTTCACCCAGACTGCCTTGGAAAGATGCTGACAGGCTTGTAGTCCAGCCTTGCAGTTGGTGGAGTAGTGAGACTTGAGAGTTTGGGAAACACTTTGGGGATAATTATTTATTTTGGGAATATTGTTTATTTTGGTGGTAGAAATGAAAGGATGAGCTGGCTGCCTGGCCAAAGCTGGATGCTCACCCCTGCCCATATGAAGGTGATCTGAGACAGAACAGTGCTGGGTGAGCGCAGGCTGAGATGCCCCCAGCCCAAAGAAGAAAGGCAGAGTGAGAAAAACGTATGAAGGTATCAGATGATAAATACACAGATTTTTTAAGCTGCTTTTGGAAACATCCCTGGTGTTTTTCCAGGCTGCTCAGCCTCCTCAGGCAGGCAGAGATGCAGGCAGTAGGTGACGGAGCTGAGGAGGGTTGGGAGTGTCCTCTGGACATCCACTTCAGCTCCCATCTGAGCAAGATGGGCAGGGAATGGGGCATAGGGGGGTTGTGGAGACCATTTGGATCCACACTGACTCCTCCTTCCCTCTGCCAGTGTCCTGCTGCCGACGGAGGACAGAGGACAAGATGTCTGCAGTTGTGAGTACTGTCCCCACGCTGCCCCATCCTCCGGGCTCTGAGCATCCCCTCCTTGCAGTGCTGGGATGGGGTGCACAGTCCATCCCTATCCCACTGCACACCCTTGGGTGCCTGTGTGGAGCCTCTCCCCTTCCCCATAGCTCCCAAGGAGACTTGCAGTGGGGCAGGGAGCTGGAGGGCTGTCTGGGGAGCCCCCACATCCTCTCCTCCCCCCCAGACGGGCACGTTCCGGATCGTGTCGGAGGAGGAGCAGGCCCTGCGCTCCAAGCTGGAGCGCCTCACCACCAAGGACCACGGCCCCGTGTTCGGGAGGTGCGAGAAGATCCCCCCACACACCCTGCAGAAGGTGAGGTGGCTGTGGGGAGTGGGGGGCAGGTGCAGGAGACCCTCAACTGGCTCTTGCTTCGGGGGAAGATGCACTTACCAAAATGTCTCCAAGCTGGGGACCTGAGTGACCCTGCCCTCCCTATGCTGGGATGCTGCAAGGAGCTTTCCTGTCCTCCTCCAGTTTTTGGGTGCCTACACGACCCCCGGGGTGTTTTTAGAAGGTGTGCGTGGCGTCACTGGGTCCCCTCTGTGCTCCCCCCAGGCGAAGGATGAGCTGAACGAGACGGAGGAGCAGAGGGAGGTGGCAGTGAAGGCGCTGCGGGAGCTGGTGCAGGAGCGGGCGGGCAGTGAGGACGTTTGCCAGAAGGTGGCCGAGAAGGTGCAGGAGAAGGACGACTCCTTCTTGCTCCGCTTCATCCGTGCCCGCAAGTTCGATGTCCACAGGGCCTATGACCTGCTGAAAGGTGGGGAGGGGTCCTGGGCTGTGGTGCTGGGGGAGGACGGGGGTACACATCCCCCAGCAGCTCCCAGTCCTGTGCTGGTGCCTTGTAACCCAGACTGGGCTCTGCTGGCAGAGCAGGACCCCGACATGGGAAGGAGATGAAGAGACGGGATAGATAAAGTCAGGGTTTGAAGAGAGGGGATAAATAGAAAAATCAGGGTTGAGGGGCTTGGAAAGAGTTGGGATGGGGAAGGAAATAAATGAGGGTGACACCAGGCATCCTGCAACACCAGGACAGTCCCATTCCTTGCAAATTTACCCAAGCAAAATGGAAAAAACCATTCTGTGCACGGTGCCTGGGGGGCGCTGCACCCCAGGGCCACCTCTAGGTCTGGGGACAGGCTGGGGTGCTTGTGGCACCCTCTCCCCACACTGAGAGTGACGGATAGGGATGGAGGGGGAGCAGAAGGGCAGCCCAGAGGGTGGCTGCTGACTGGAACCTGCCTGGCTCCAGCTCTGCTCTTCTTTGTGTCAGCTTAGGGGATAATGAGTTGTAATTATCAGTGCTGGCTCCCAGATGAGCTGTTTTGTTTGCCTGCATTTTCCCAGGATGAAATTCCTTATTTTGTGCCTGCAGGGTGCCAAGAGAGGGGAGATGGGGGGTTGTCACCCAAACAGAGAGGAAGGAAAATGAGGGAGAAAATTATTTTATCTGCTTGTTGAGGTGTTGGGAGAGAAAGCAGGTGTGGGAAGCTCCTAGCAAGGGGAGGGATAACACCAAACATGCTGGGGCTGGTCTGTTGCTGAGCTGCTTTTTTCCCCCTTTGCTGGAGGAGACCTGACCCATGTGGGCCACAGGCAGAGCTTTCCACAGCTCTGGGGCTCAGCTCTGGCGTCTCACCACCACCAGCCCATCCCGTCTCTGGCAGCTGCCCCAGCTTCCCGAGGCTGGGCGAGCAGCCGCTGTTTTCCCGATTTCTGCCTCTCTGCAGGCTACGTGAACTTCCGCCAGCAGTACCCCGAGCTCTTCGACAACCTGAGCCCCGAGGCCGTGCGCAGCACCATCGAGGCCGGCTACCCCGGCATCCTGGCCAGCAGGGACAAGTACGGACGGGTGGTGATGCTCTTCAACATCGAGAACTGGGATTACGAGGAGATCACCTTCGATGAGGTGAGCCCAACGTGCTGCTCCCAGGGCAGGGTGGTCCTGCTTTCGGGCTTGTCCTGCTTGGCGTGTCTGAGCACAGCATCCTTACACACACACGGATCTGTGCAGCCGTACAGGTGGAAGCACGTCTGTAGCCCTTTGAATTTATCCTCTGAGGGAGCCTGGGAGAGTGTGGTCCACCCCAAAGGATGTGGTGCAAGGTGCACGCCAAATTCAGGCTGTGCATCCCCCAGCCCACGTGATATGGGCTGAAGGAAGGCACCACACCATTGAATCAAGGCTGGAGGAAGAAACTGAGGCATAGGGCATGGAAAGGGCCTCTTGGCAAAGAGGTCTCCAGGCATGTAACTCACAGCTTCTCCCAGCTCCCTTTTCTGCTCAGCTCTGAATCTGGTCTCAGCGTATCACTGATGCAGATCTGATGCTCACGAGTTGAAAAGGGAATGTGGTGGTGGTTCAGCGTCCCATCTCCCTGCTCTGAAATCCGGGGGCTGGCTGTGACAAGCAGGCTGGAGTCAAGCAGACCCTGGATAATACTCCAGGGGACTCTTCCTGGGTACCCCCTCGGGCCTATGGGAAGTGAGACCTCATACAAGACCCTGCTGTCTCTCCTCTCCATCAGATCCTTCGTGCCTATTGTATTATCTTGGAGAAGCTGCTGGAAAACGAAGAGACCCAGATCAACGGGTTCTGCATCATTGAGAACTTCAAGGGCTTCACCATGCAGCAGGCGTCAGGGATCAAACCCTCCGAGCTCAAGAAGATGGTGGACATGCTGCAGGTGAGGTGGCAAAGTCTGCACCCAGCAGTGGCAGAGGGGGCCCTGGGGGAGCAGGGAGCTCAGAGCAGGGAGGTGGCGGGGCTAGCAGGGTTTGGGATTGCCACCACGCTGGAACAATGAGAAGACGTCACAGAGAGGCTGTTCCCCATCATCGTCTCCCTGCCTTGCCAGCTAATTGGCTTAATCCTGCAAAATGGAGCCCATTTTTCCCACCCCATCTCCCTGCCTTCTCAGATGCCTGACCAGAAGCAGTACTACCACTCCTTGCAGCATCCTAGGGCATGGCCTGGAGGTCTTTCCTCATGAGCCTCTCAGCCCAGCCTGGTCCAGGTTGGATGGAGACTCACAGGCACTCCAGGATTTCTGCCCTTGGACCAGAGGCCAAAGACACTCGGCTCTTCCCAGGGCAGCAGAGATGTGGTCCTTCTCATGGAGTGGGAGCAAGGAGCTATCTGGGAGGCACTTCAGCTCCCTGGTGCTCCTGGGGCTGCGATGGTTGATCCTCTGGGCCACAACAGAAAGGGGCCATCAAACAGAGAAGGGGAGATGGGGCAAGGAGAGCTGAGGCAGTGCTGGGGTGTCTATTGCTGCCTGCTCAGATCTGGGTGGACGGCACCATCTGTAACCATCTGTGTCTGGCTTTGGGATCCTAGGACTCCTTCCCAGCACGGTTCAAGGCTGTCCACTTCATCCACCAGCCTTGGTACTTCACTACCACCTACAACGTGGTCAAACCGTTCCTGAAGAGCAAACTGCTGGAGAGGGTGAGTGTGGGAAAGGGACCTGCAGGCAAAGGCACGTTCTTGGGTGAAACGGAGCGGGTCGGAAGAGCTGCCCTGGTCCTCTGAGGGTCACTCCCATCTCCCTCCAGGTCTTTGTGCACGGCGAGGAGCTGGAATCCTTCTACCAGGAGATCGACGCTGACATCTTGCCAGCGGACTTTGGTGGCAACCTGCCCAAGTACGACGGCAAAGCGATCGCAGAGAAGCTCTTTGGGCCCCGCATCGAGTCCGAGGACACGGCTCTCTAAAGCGGGAGCCTGCTGCCCTCCCCTGTACCACAGCACCAGAGGTGGCCCTCCAACCCCAGCCACCTCCCTCCCGTAGCATTGGTTGAGTGACTGCTGGTGCCGAGGCGCCGCGGGCGCGCTGCCCCACGCCTGTCCCTCCCGTCCCCACTCCAGGCAGCGGGCTGTCCCTCCCAGGCACAGCATCCTTCCCTCCGGAGCCCGTGGAGAAAGGAGGCCACCAGCCCTCTCCCATGTTTCCTGGAGCTGCGAGGGGAGGACAGGAGAGCGTCTGCTCTGGGAAGGGAGAAATAAAGTGTTTAACAGCCGAGCTCTGCGGTCCCTCGTGGTAAGGAACAGGGGCACAGCTTTTTGGGCACTGGCTGTGTTGCTGCTTCTAAGGAGGCCAGGAGTGCCAGCGTTTGCTAGGAGACCCCTGTCCCCTCATAATTGACTACACTTGGGCACAGGGGCCAAGGAACTGCCCATCTCCATCCTCCCGGCATTCCAGATCATGTCCCACGCTTGCCCCAGGAAGGACCCCCAATTCTTAGTTATCTGCTCTAACCAAGGGAAGAGAAAACAGGTGCAAACAAGAACCCAATCAGGGGCCCAGGTGGATTTCTCTGCCTAATTCCTGCTCAGGCACACAGGCAGGGAGGAGAACAGAAGCTGCAGTAGCCACTGAGACTAGGAGATGGATTTCAATCACAAAACGACTGAAAGACAAGCAGAATGTACCCTCCTAAATCCTTCAAAAGCCTTAGCACAGTTGGTTCTCCTGGCACTGCACTGTGAAAGGGAGCTCAGTCAAGGAAGCCCCACGGAAAGTCACCATGGAAGGCAGAGGAGGGTACCTGTGCAGCAAACAAGCTGCACCTGACACTAATTACACCTTGCTAACGTGCAATAAGCAGGACGTGGGTGGGGAGGACGGAGGCAAAAATAGCTATCCCAGGCAAGGCAGTCTGTTCTGGTTCGTGAACCAGGCATCTCCTCCAAGAAGCCAACTGGACACCCATTCCCAGACCATCTCCTCCCTTGGCCAGCAGGAGGGCTCAGAGAGGAGCAAGTTCCTGGTCTCTGTCCAGGTTACCTTCTCCCCGAGCCTGGTCCCACAGTGTGTCCTGTCCCCTCTCCCAGCTCCACAATCGCCCCTTTCAGCAGCCAGATCAGCCCCCCACACGAAGCTGGCCAAGGTGGAGGGTGATGACAAGAGCCACATTCATCAGGGCACTGGCTCAGGCTCAAACCAAACAGGACATCAGCTCCGAAGCCACAGGGAGGATGGGGCCTGTCTGGGGTTAGATCTGTTTGCTCCAGCCCCAGCAGCTTGGTGAGTCCATGCACAGCGAGTCCCAAGGCCTGAGGCTGTGCCAACCCCGTGTGAGAGTCCAGAGACAGAGCAAAAGGCACCTCTCCAGTTCCTTTGGCTCCTCACTGCACCTGGAGTCATCCCAAGGAAACCACGTGTGAGACAACCCTGCAAGCAGCAGGCCAGTGCAAACACAACAGCACAGCTTGCCTGGGAAACAGAGCAAGTGCAGCTTGGGGAAACAGAAACGGGAAAAAAACCCCATCCACCCAGACAGGAGTATCACACTGCTGCCTCTGGGATTTGGACTGGGACAATGGGAGGTGTCCGTGGCTGCTCACCACTCCTGTGAGAAAGTGTCAGCCAGGAGCTTGCTTTGATGGGGAGACAGAACAGCAGAGCAGAGCTGGGAGCTGAGTGAGTGAACAAGGAAGGAGTTTTGAAGTGGATCTAACAGCTGATTCACAAGGGTCAATAAATTAGAAACAAAGCCCAGTGTCTCTCACAGAGCACTTCCCATGACAGGGGAAGAGCAGAGATGGGTCTCTGGCCCAGCCCAGGCCAGCTGCCCCAGCAGGTCACCAGTCCCAGTCACCCTCCACAACTCTCCCTTGGGCTGCAGATAATAAACCACACACTGCCGAGTTGTTAGGGTCAGGTGAGTAGTGCTTTTGTATGCCCTGGGCAGAAGATGTCACTGTCCTGGCCAGAGATGCTGGTTTGTGTTTCTTCTGCCAGCAGCTGAAAGATTAGGGAATCCATTTGTTCTCACATGAGGAAAAATAACAGATGTTCTATTCTACTGGCAAAAATAACTCTTTTTCAGTAGTTCCAGGGCAGGCATGTGTTTTTTTAAGCTGATGCTATGCCTATTCTCCACTTTCCTCCTCCAGCCAGCTCCCCAACCTGGACCTCAGAGAAGACTGAGAGCCTCTGCCAACATCTGGAACTTCACACACAGTCACTAGATGTAGCACTGACTTCAATAAGTCCTTTATTTTTAAATAAAGAAACGCCACTGAATCAAAGATAACAAAATTACATTTTGTTTTGCAATGACTTCCATTTTACACCACACAAGAACAAAAATTAAAGAAAAAAATCAAAGACAGTTTTATATATATTCATATATATAATTTTAAAGGTAAACATCAGCAGATATAGAAAAATTGCATTGCTAGTTGCAAATCATCTCCCCTGCAGCTCTCAGCTCCAGAGAATCTGACTCAGAACATGGCAGCAGGGAGGGTGTCTCAGTATACAAGCTTCTTCAGGGCAGCATTTAGAGACAGTTACAGAACATAATTTTGCCAAGTTGAAAATATTTTCATAGTCAACTGCTCACCAAGAACACTGGAAGTCACTCTGCCTGTTCTAGCACAGCTGCATGAGAAAAACAAGGGCACAGGTCTCCTCTTCCCAAGCTCTTCACACACATTTTGGCTTTCTCTTTCAGAGAAAGAGGCTATGCTTTCTCAAGAATGTCTAGGTATCTGTCACTGGAAATTACAGTCAAGCTGTTGTGTGACAGTGAGAAGATATGGCCCTTTGGAAAGTTGTTGACTTGGGCTAAGCAGTAGGATTTGGTTATATATCAAATACAAATATGGTGCGGCTTTTAGTTTGTTTTTTTATTATTATTTTTTTTGTTTTAGAGACTTTCCAGTTGGCAGGAACCATGAGAAGGGTCAACATCCCAGCAGAACTAGAGTGGAGATCCTAGAGGAAAGTTCTGCATCTCCTCTCTGGTCATGCAGAAACTTTGATTACAATGGAAGCTTGTCAGTCAGACCAAGGCAAAGGGGCTTTGTGCCACCTTGCACAGATGTTCAGGATGACCCCAGAAACCCCTTCCACGACAGCATGGAAAGCTGGCAACTGCTTTGACTCATTGATGGCACTTGTGCCTAAGCTCCCCTAACAGCTGAGCAAGTCCAGGCCAGCATCACTCCCGCTCCCGGTGAGAAGAGGGCACAGTAACAGGGCACCCTCCTTTGGGCTGGTGCTGCTCTGAGGCATTCTAAGCTTGGAGAAAAAACCATGAAGTCCTCACACCAAGAAGGGCTTTGCTTTCCACCTAGAAGCCACGAAGGAGACACTGCTTTGAGTCACTGTGGCTCCAGCACCTTCCCAAATGAATGGACTCGCATAAGGAATACGGACACGTGGAGTATGACTCAAGCCAGAAACAAGATGCTCTTTACAACAAATTACTTGTACAGGCAGCACAAGGCTCAAGCCTTCTCTGGTCTCATTAAAAAAAAATTGAAGAATTTCAACAAGCTCCAGACAAGCATAGTATTTCCAGAAAAACTTGGAAGCAATCCAGGTGACTAAACTGGCAATTAAGTCCTGAGGATGGTACTCTCTGCTCTTTCCTTTGAGATGTAGCCACTTGAGCAATCTACCTCCAGCCATGCTGCTGGAGTGCTCATAGACACAAACTTTGGGACTGCAGGATAACAAGTCGCACATTAAGCAAAGCAAACCCTGCTTCTATGACTCAATTCCTACTGCCAGAGGAGCAGAGAGCTGAAATGATCCACTGCTTATATACACTGTTATTTTAAGCCTCGAAATAGACTGCAGCCAGTTGTAGGCTGCCCACAAAGGTCCTTTAAATCAGCACTCAGTTGTACAGTGTTCACCACCGGTGTGTCTCAGTGTCTGAAAGTTCATTTACCAAAAAGCAAAGCCCCAAAAGCTCTGACAGAGCTGTTACTGAAGTCTCTAGATATGCTGATGTCAAGGGAGGAGGAGGAAAAGGGCAAGGCACCACGTGTCAAAGGGCTGTGGTCTAGGAACTTGTGACAGACCCAGGACAGATGACACACAGGTAGCTTGGCTAAATTCAGTACTGGAGTTAATAGTTCCCAACATTTTTACTTAATGCCCTGTCTTTGTAATCCTTATTTCCATAATCAGGAACTGCAGAAAAACACAGAGGAAAAAAGATTGCAGGGAAGTTCAAGTGTTTGCCTTTACAGTGCAACTACAACACTGCCAGACCCATCTGAAAACACCTTGATTTAGAAGCTAACAAAGGGACAATTAAAAATGCTGGCAGAGCTCTTGTAGTGGAAGCAGAAAGTTCCTTGAGTTCAGACAGAGCAAGTCTGAGCTGCTTATTTACCATCTTCAGATATCTTCAGAAAAATGGCAAAGGTGATGATTGGACCAGCCTAACCATCAAAGAGTAATAGTTCTGCAACTTGCTGTCTGATTGAGAGCATCCTCAGGGTTTATGTTCAAGTGCTACTTACATTCAGGGATGGGGAAGGTGTGTTTACCATCAGACTACCCGGGGAAGAGCTCTCCTAATGGTTTTTCTGATCCCAGTTTGAAACTAAGCAGAGCACATGTCAGAATCGCTGTGCTGTCATCTTGAGTGGCTCTATCACACCCCACTGCAATGATCTACAAGTGCACACTTCAGCAGCCTCGTGTGTCTCCACAAGAGATGAAAGACTTCACCTCTAAGACTGAAAAATTCAGATGGCATTTAAGGCTGGGTTCGCTGGGCAAATAAAGACCACCTGCCCACATCACAAGACTAGGATTGCCTTATTTGGGGAGATAAGAGTATTTCAGATTAGGACTGGACAAAGTCCCATGTGTTGCTGGTTATCAATTGTCAATCATTGTCAGTAGCAAGATTTAATACATAATTGTAAGGTCTTTGGAGAACATGAACTGCAGCTCAATTCTCTCCTTTCCTAGTTCCCCAAGACCTCTTTAAGTGACTGCTGCAAGTCTGACCACAAGTCTTGCTTTGAAAGAAGCATCAAATATGTTGAGATTGAGAGAATAGGGTTTTTTTTAAACACTGCTTCCACCTACAGGCTTAATAAGCTGAACCTCAAGTCCCAGAAACCTTGCACAAAAAAGCTATGACAGAAGTTGTTCTTCCCCAAAGAAGCCAGAATCAGTCAAGTCACAAGTGATTTGAACAGTTTTAGATTCAAGTGCAAAAACAGGGCAAAGGAGCAAGACAGAGACCCACATTACTTCTGCAGCTGAGAGTTTCAGAAAGTCCACAGCATTGGCACTTCTGAAGTACGAAGGTTTGGGTTGTGGGGCAGGAAGGAGTACTCCTCAGAAAGGCTCTCCAAGTTTAAAGGAAAATCTCTACTTGATTGGACAAGGCTACAGCTCCTGCTGCTTTGAGAACTGCCCGGTTGCTCACCTCATTTTGGGAAACTTGGACACCTAAATTTATACTGTATCTATTTGATGTGTACAAGTGTTGTTTACACCCCACTTCTGCTGGAGCGAGAAGATATTTAAGTCATACCCAATGAATATTACATGAACACTACTTAAGCAAAAAAACTGAAATGTCTTTTATGACATACTTCAGTGATGCAGTATGAATAAGAGCATAACACAGAGACAAGATACCCATCAGCTAAGAATATCCTTGCTAACTGACACCCTAAAATAGTTCTTAAGGAACAGCCACAAGCACAGCCAAATCTTGCTGTAGCTTTACTTAGTTTCATCTTCTCTTTGAAGAAAAAAAAGAAGTCCAGATTTACTAACTAGGAGAATGTGCAGGTATCCACAGTTCATTGTGGATCACAGGCCAAGGTGTTTGGCCTAAGGCAAATGAAAGGAATTTCCTGACATGACAATGCACCTTTGCTACAATAGTTAATTATTGCTTTATGAAAATGAAACCCCACCTACTCAACCTACTGAAGTTCAGGGACAGGGCAGTCCAGAAGGCTTGTTTCCCTGGTTTGTTGTTACCAGACTGAAGTCTTGCAGCTTGTTTCACCCTTAAGCTATAAATTAAAGTGCCTGGAACACAGACCAAGGCTGAAGCAATAAAGTGCTGATGAGGGAAGTGTGACGGGAAAAGAACTTCACTGACATTGTGATAAAGAAATCCTAAGGATGGATTAATGACACTACAATATTGACAGAACAAACAGTAAAGGAAAAAAAAAATATTTTTACCACAAGTTTCAGTCTCCAGATTGTCATGGGACAACTTTCCTTTAATAACCATCTTGGCACAGACCATAAATGCCACTTCAGGGAAAAGCACAGGTGAGTAGCCAGCTTTCCTGCAAGCAGCTTTCACACTTCACTTTGCACATTAAAACTGGAAGGGGACGTCTGGGTGTAGAGAAGAAATTCTAGTGAGAAAGAGCCCAGTGTCTTACTGGAGCCAGTAATCCTACAGCATGACACAGATCTGAAAGCAGTCAGCCATGCAAAGATGTCATTTCAGCTGCACAGGACTGGAGACATCCAGCTCCACATCAGCTGTAAGGCAAGTCACGTGTCTCAAACCCACTTGATGCTCTGAAAGCTAATGGGAAGAATTTTGGTATTATTTACCCTGACTTAAGGGGAGTAAATCTAAATAGATACACCCTACCTCCCACCAATTAATCCCTAAGAGAGTACAATAGCTCTCCATGAAGTATTCTTTCAAACAGGTTGAGCTCACAGAAAAATCCTGCAGATTCTTAATCATGGGTTTCCACTTGGAAGCCAGAGCCAGCTTTAAAAAGCCGCAGGTCAAACAAAGAATCCAGTACTGAAAAGATAACAGTATTTAAAAAGAGGCAAAGATAACAAGAAGGTGACTGATCAGGTCCTGGAGTGAGAACATGTTTACACAGAAACATTAACTGGCATTACCAGGCTGCAGCTTTTCTCTACTTGGAGACCCACCATAAACCCACCCCAATCCAGACAGCTCAAGCATGGAAAAGTTGAATATTTTTAGAGTGATTCACTTGTGCAAGTGCATTCCTAGGTACTAAAAGGTTTCCCTTGAGATGCTGCAAAGCTGACACTACACTTGCAGTCAAGCATCTGCTTTTCCAAGCCACGCTGTAGTGGCTTACAGACTGAACCACTCACTGGCCTGTGGCTTGGTACAGGGATTTTCCAGCACCCAGACAGAGAACAGAGCCACAGTTATCCATCATCTACACCTAAACAAATACTGCAGATCAAGTTTTTGACCAGCAAGTAAAGAGATTGTGACATGTGAAACTTCTGCTATATTAAAGCAAGCAGTCTTTAGCTCAGTAGCCCTGTAACAAAGCTACAGTCAGCAAAACCCAATTCTTCAAGCAGAGCAGTAAATTACAAATCCACGTGACTGGATATCCAAGGAGGCACTGACCAGATGTTAACCTCTGCTTTAACTCCATTTTGGAAAAAAACCACGGTGATCAAACCCCAGCCATAGGATATCAAGGAGAATGGAAACCTGAAGCAGCAGGTGAGGGAACAAGATGTTCCCAAAGGGGGAGATACACTGAAGTGATCTGGAGTCTTTGGGTTGATTACTCCTGGCCAGACACAGCCTGCTCTGTGTCTGAGCAGTGAGGCTTTGTCTTCTCCCACTGGCAGATGGCATTGGCATACTGTACCACGAGCTTATCCATCCAGGTAAGAGGTTCTGGGAATAGCACTGACCCCTCAAAAAATCCCAGGTGGCCTCCATGAAGGGGTAGCACATGCATGACATTCTCTCTTTTCTCTGTAAAAGAAAAAAAAGGCAGAAAGTTCAGAAGGTTAACAGCTTCAAGCTGAGAATGAAACTATCTCGAGCTGCCTGGAAAAGAAGACTGCCCAAGAGTTGCTGTTGGCTGGGCCCTCACAGTAGTACCTGTATTGCTATAAGAATGGTCATTCTTTAACAAATGAACACCCTTAACTCACATCCACTGGAAGCAGGACTGTTTGCATCAGGTCAAGCTGCACTAAGCTCTGACAGTGTATCAGCCATCTTGTCACATGGACAGTGAAAAATTCTCTGTGCTTGCTTCTGTCTGAAAGCAGCTGTGAATAAATTCTCTGCTCACAGCCTCTGACCAGGAAAAGAATGAACCCTGCTTCCCTCCCTGTGCACTCACTATCTGTGTGATGAAGCAGCAGCAGCTCCCTCTTCTGAGCTTCTAAGGATAATTTACCTTTTTCCTTGTTTGAAGACAGACAGCTCAACTCCTTTCAAGGGAGAGATCCCAGTTCAGTGCCCAGTGACACAGCCATGCATGCACTGTCCCCACTTCATCAGCAAAGCAGGGAGTTTATCTGTGCTTCATCCAGACTGGTACCACCACCCATCTTCTTTTAAATCCCAGTGACCAATGAAGATGTGAGGAAACCTTTTTTCATCCAGGAATGTAACCTGCTGGCTATCAACACAAGCCAGAGCAGCAACAGGTGCCTGAAGGGACTTAAGTTTTTCCTGCTCAGGGTTATCCTCGTTAGTTCTAGCAACTGGTGGCTTAAAGAGGCTTAGCACACCTCCTGCAGCATTACAGGTGTAAGGAGGCAGGTCAAGCTGCTCTGAAATCAGGAACTGTGATGTGATAAGCAAGCTGTAGGTACACAAACGTACACAAAACACATACAAAGCTGTGGCTACTGCTTCAGCATACCTGAAAGAGCTCTTGGAATTGACAGGAGACTCTCATGGACAAGAGGGTCATCAGCAGCATTAACCAACAGAAGAGGAACGTAGATCTGCATCAGGAAACATGACATGAAAGGGAAAAAACCAAAACAGAAAGGGGTTGGTATTTGAATGTCAGTCTACCAACTGTAAAAGTGTCTTAGCTTAATTCAATTAATTTATTTCAGATTAACAATTAACTTAGCTTATTCAATCAACTTATTGCAGAGTTAATTTATTTTTTCACCCAACCCAACTGTAAGAAAGAGGCAAGGATGCATCAGAGCAAACAGACTGAGTCCCCATTCTTAGAACTGAAATAGCTACACCCTGTTTTTCGCTCTGCATTGCTTTGCACATCAGGCAGCTAGTGCCAGCTCTGTTATGGACACCTTGGTTAAAGTCCAGGAAACTCCCTTGGAACACCTCCATTCTCTGGGTCAGTAGAAAAAGGAGGAATTGATCTCAGTTCCACTTCGGCAAAACTTTGCTCAAGCATCTGCCTGTCAGTGTCTTGAGTCTCTTCCACAGTGTCCAGTAAGCCTTTCCTCCTTGAAGGTGCAGGCTCCATGCCACCACCCACTTCCCCCTTTATCCTCGTACACTCAGAGCAGTTCAGCTGAATGTGTGGCTTTATCTCCATCTCTTGGGTGCAACCACCTGCCAGAGCTATAAGCTCTTAAGAGCCCAGAGCATTTAGCCCCAGTGTTAGAGCCAGCAAGAACTGAAATCCCACTCCAATATACTGTGCCTGATTATTTCTGAAAATCCCAGCTAAGACATCTGCCGGTATCAACAACAGAAACCACCAAGTATTTTCTCTCCAGTGCAAGAGCAGTCTGCTGCAAGAGCTTACCCTGTGCAAGTACTGCAGGCAACTTTCCTCTTCATAGTACTCCTTCAGTGAGCTGTAGCCATGGAATTTCCTGAAATAGGGCAGATTGTTATTAAAATCACCTGCTTCAGCCATGTCACTATTACTTTCAAGTGAGGAAACACACAAGCAGAAACAGGAATGACGCCTCAGTTTCCACAGACAATTTTTTAATACCCAATGTCTTTGTAAAACCCTTTGGCAGTACATGCCTTGATGCTTTCTGTGCCAGCAGCCTTATGGGTGTTTCTTTTAAAATACCCCACTTCATTTAATTGTACACGTGGATGAAAAAGTGAGGACCTTGTCCATCTTTCCCTAGAAGTCTTTTCAAATACAAACCCAGCACAGCTTATAAACCTCACTTACTGGACAAGCTTCCCAGAATTCACTGTGGTTCCACATCTTTGCCAAATCCCTTCACACCACCCCAAACCAAGAATTCAGTCAGCCTATATTCAAGTGCCTTTCTTTAATGTAAGGGACAACATGGCTCTTGGTCCAAACTAGAAAGGCCTCAGGGATGGGGGACAAGAAGGGAGATTTCCCTAGGAAAGGCTTTTTTATAAACAGCTAACGATACTCCCAGTTTGCCAGAAGTGTCACAGCTTTTTAGCTAACAGTTTATAGCTTTATTTTGGAAAGGAGTCAAGGCCTGATACAGAACATGCCATGGTATGAGCCCTGCCACTTCAAGTGCTATGTAGATATCAAGGGCACAGGCAGTAACAGGCTACTGCTTATTAAAGCAGAGCACTTAATTAGGTGTTAGTATGACAAGTAAGAAACTTTGCATCATCTCAGCCAGCCCTATTGTGTGTTGAGAAAGCAGTGGTGTTTTATGGGGAGATTTTTCAAACAGAGCTCAGGAAATCCATGAGCAGTTCTGAGCTGCTTTCCACATTCCCCTTTTTTGTTACTAGAGCTTGGCAGCAGAGCTGGCCTCTTCCTACCTTAGTGAAGACTGCAGGTTCAGGTGTTACCAATAAATAAATGCCTCCTGGATGATTTAAAAGAAGCTGTGACTGTAAACAGTAAATTGGTTTTTGTTGGGTTGTTTTGTTTTCCTCTGCTAAGTTTTCTTTAATCTGGAGGCAAGCAAGACTTTGACATCGTGCTCACGGTATTTCAGCAGATTCCTACAGGCTGAGCAAGGGGCTTGCAAGAGCAGCACTGGGAAGAGAAGGTACTTGGAGTGCTATACAGGAGCAGGGAATTGCCCTTCATACCTCATAACATTATCATCGATCTGCATAAGTGATGTTGCTGTATAGAGCTTGCCCAGATCAGCATCTGACAGGCTTTGTGGCTTCTTCATGTTGTTATCTCCAAAAAGAACTTGCCTGGAAAGAGTGACATCAAGAATTACATCCAAATAACATAAGGGCATAAGGGCAGCAAAACCATGACCTGTTCAAGGACAACTGAGTTTACCAAATCTGACAAGATAAGATTAGAAGTGGGCTACATAAACATGAGGCTGTCCTGGGAGCAAGAACACCTTATTTGTCCACTTACCTCTGCAGCAAGACATAAACCCTAGCAGCCTCCTTGTAGGAAAAAATGTTTTCCTTATACACTGAGAAACCACATGAGGGGGCCTCTTAAAAGAAACTTCCTAGAACAGAGAGCACTAAGGGTAATTGGAAGAGAGGTTACACGTTAGAGGGAGGGTTCTCTGGCTTCAGACCAAACCTGTGAGTAGTTTGGGTGACAGCACCAGCAATCCTGGGCATAGCATCTCCTGCACCATCTGGTTCTAAAGCTCCTCAGCACAGACTTCAGGCTTCCTCACACACAGAAATTACTCAGGGTATTACCTTAGCAGAAAGCTATTTACTATGGACACTTGTCATAATTAGTTATTGCCCTCAGGAGAGGATGTGTTTCTTTACCAGAACAAACTTCTTCCCTGACAAACAGAACAAAAGCCACAAGTTGGAAAGGGATTTTTGTTCCCTTTGAGAGGCAGCTGCAGGGCAGAGCAGGAGGGAGGCTAGGTTTGATTTGGGGGAGTTGGAGCACAAGTGATTATGGAAAAAGTTTACTTATCACACTTGGCCTTCAAGCCAGCACCGGCTTTTTCTGGGTTAAGAATTTAAGTACCTTTTAATGGGAGCTTACCTAACTTCAAATGTCAAATTTGGTTAAGTTGTCTAAATATTTGTAAACCTGGAATGAATTATGTGGGTCATCCTACGTTGGCCACCCTGCTTCTACAAGTGTTTCATACTGCAAAGGAGTGTAAACAAAGGACCAGAAGTCTGAGGTGACATGTGCTCCTTCAGTGAAATAGGTCTTAGATATTCCCCTCCTTTCCCCTCAGTCAGGCAGCTTCCAAAACACACAGGTGAGGTACTTTCTTGCCTAGAAAGTACCACCCAGAGAACTTTTGGTGGGGAAAACAACAACATTGAGCACGTCACCTGTTTAGCACACAAATTTCTTGGTTATGCAAGAGCCACGGATCAGCAACAGCAGCACAGGGATCCTACAGGACACCTGCACTCCAGGAACAGCAATGTTAAATGTTTTGCTGGCTACATGCTCTTTCTAGAGGAACAGCTAGAAGCCAGAGCTACAGGTTTGACTATTTGCTTATTTGATAAGCAGCAACTCCATACAGCAGATCTTGTAGATTAGTCCTACCTCAGGTAGGTGGCAGAACAAGAGGCTCCTTCAATAGGGAATTCTTTGGCTAGAAGTGAAACAGATGCAGAATACTCCACTTTGAAGTCTAATTGCAATGTTTTCCTGTGCATGTCTTGTTTATTCATTAAGCAAAGTTTCCACAGAATACAAAAAGACAACTATGTCTTTATTCTAACAAGATGACCAAAGCTTATTTGTCTATTTTACAGTATAATGAGGTTGACATGGGCTCACCTTCTCTGTTGGTTCATCTAAAGACCCACCAGGAACTTGTGCATAACCTTTCAGCAGTCCTATTTTAAAGGACCAGGCAGACAAATCCAATATAGCAATTGACCCAATCAATACTGTCAGTGTCAGTGATGTACTGCAGTACCTGTGAGAAAGGATGATCTTCTTCATATTGTCTGCCATCAGGAAGTTATAAAATCTTCTACAATGATCCCACTGCATGAAGGTTTCCTGTGCCCTAGAAAACACAGTGCAGAACAAACAAAGCTGTTAATGGAGCTCTTGAAAGATCAGATTAATACACTGTTAACATCTTATAGCAGCCTGGGGGCTGTGTAAACAAACCTCCAGGCCTTCCCTGCCACAGCTTAACCTTTTCCAGGAAATGACTTCCACTTTGATGAAGTTTGTTAGTATCAGAAAACAGATCTGCAGTCTCATCTTGCACAACGCAATTAGCGGTTTTCGATTAGAGCATTTAAGAGCCATCAATCAAGATCCACAACACTGACAAGAGGATTTTAGTATCCCTTTGCAGAAGTTGAATGTAATTTACATAATGGGACTTCCAAGGAAAGGGCTAAAACCTGTTGCTCAACAGCATTGTCTATTGTGCAATATAGCTCTGCAAAGGAAATAATTTGTGCAGATGTTTCCGATATGTACCGATACTATTCAGATACTATTACTATTTCACTTCATTGGCAGAAACTGTAGGAATAAATACTAGTTGCAGCTGCAAGTGGCATCTGAGTTGAAGCCTTTACTGCTATTCTCAAAGCAGAAGAGCACTTCACAGCTTATCTGTTGTTAAAACACAATTTAAGCCATCCAGAGTTGCGTGAGCTCTGCCAGACACCAGCACTCCTTTGCTCTGCAGGGTCATGGGCAGGTTAGAGCTGTACTCCTAGCAGGGTTTGCTGTTACTGAGGGAACACACTATCATTTACTGAGACTGAAGAATGCTGGGAGCAGTTTCAGCTACTGAAGCTCTCCTACCACTTAAACATTAACATACCGTGAGAACTACTGTAGATTTAGCATGACCTTCCAAGCTATAGCCTGCAAGTCCCCTACCAGGCAAGAGCAAGCTGTTTTCTTGTAATTAGCCATGCTGGAGAATGGTTTAAAAAAAAAAATCCATTATCTTTTTATCTAGCCAGGCTATACCTACCACATTTCTGCTAAGGCAGGAGAATGAAGGAAGATAAGAAAACACACATTTCTTTCTTCACAAAAGGTTTTCCAAGCAAACCTATTATTACAAGATGTCCAAAATTAAAGCTACAACACTTCCCTGCAGTTCCTGTGGTGTACAACAGTACTCTTAATATGAAGAGCCACAAGCATTAAAGAAAAAAAAAACAACCCCACAGGCAGCTTCCAATATTTCAAGGGCTGCCCAGGTTTCAGAGCTGAGGTCTCTCCCCACAGCCTGTAGCTATGGTGAAGATGCATTCCACAAGATCAAGAAGCAGAATCAAGCCTATGCAGGCAGAGATTAAGGAATAAGACGACCTGTCCCTGTTTAGCCTCAGGGAACACATTCCCTAGACTCTGTGTTAATTCATTAAACTAAGAGTCTCATTCTTCTGGCAGATCCTAGTGTTGCTGCTGCTCTGGAAAGGCTTTCCTGTTTGAGATCCTTGGTTCACCTTGCTCACTAAGACCTTCTTCCTTCACTTATGAAAGTTATTTGGGGAATAAATACTGGACAAGCCAATATATAAAAAAAGGATTTTTAAACTAACTGGTCATGTCTACCAGGGTAATCCACTTCCATGCAGCCCTGAAGGCTGAAGCCAGCTATTTTAACCTAACAGACCAAGCCCAGGAAGGCAGTGGCTTCACCATTTCTACCTGGAGGTGCTTTGTACCTCCTCCCTCCCACTTCTATAACCAGGGCACCTCCTCCTGTCTTTTGCTCAGTAGATGTTTTCTCCTAGCTCTTCAGCTAATTAGCACTTACAGCAGATGTAGATATTAGGAAGGGAGACACAAGACCTGAAAAGACTTCCTGCTGGCTGTCCAGTAATACAGAGCAGATGTTTTGTGGCAGGAGGTTTGCAAGGAGATGTTTACCCAGCAGGTGGAGGCAAGAGCTCAATAATCCACACAACCCACACGATGGGGTGCACTAAACTCAAGGAAAAAAAAAAACCCAAACCCAGCCAGTTGTTTTTCCACACAAATATCCAAGTGGAGAATTGTTAATCAGGTTGTCCTTGCCATGCAAGCATAACAGCATTACTCACAACATCATTTTGGAGATCAGGAATACAATATTGCATAATTGTAGAAGATGAACCAAGTGGACCTCAGCCAGATATTATCCCTGCAAACCCTGTCTGATGTTTGCAATTAAGGAGCTGGCTTCAAAAGGATGCTCTGTGCTCTCTGCCAGAACCCCAGGACAGCTAAGAACATTTTACTTGAAACAACACAGAACAGCTGTTCCTGTAGCATCTGTTCAGATTTTAAGGGTGTGAACTAGCAGCAGATTATACACTTTTTTAGCAGTAGTCACATCTGACCTCAAAAGGGATTAGACAGCTGGAATATTACACGCACATCAAGCTTTTACTCACATCTTAATGCTTCCAGAAAAGCTTTCTGCTTTTACCTGTAAGAGCCTGACTCATAAAAGGTGTCTTCAGACTGCTGAATAACAAACTGGTCCCAGCATCATCAGCATCGAGAGTTCCAGCTACCTTGACCGGGCTGTGAGGCCAAATTCCATAGCAAGCCCCTCACAGACCTGCCACAGTTTCACCATTTATACCAGCCCAAAGGATCTTGACCCAAATACCTGAATCTCAACAGCCCCTTTTGCCTTGTAAATAGTCTCATGGCTCAAAACTGCAGGTAAATTACTGCAGAGTCAGCTACACCTTAGTAATTGTCTGCATGTACAGACAGTAAAAACTGAAAACAGCAGCGTAGCCAGTTAGAGCATTTGAATCTTCATTAGCTGTGCATACATGGAAAGGTTAAAGCACAGCAGTCGAGCCACCAGTTTTCAAGCAGCAGTGCTGTGCCTGGACCCTCCATCAGGTGCATGCAAGTGGAGCCATCACAGCTCCCAAAGTGCCACAGCCTTGGCTTCCAGGTGGGGAGACAGGTTAATATTTTCAGACTTTAGGGCTGTAATGCTTTTCCTCTCCACCTTCCCCACTCCTACAACACAGCTACAAGCACCTCTCCATTCCCTAATCAGGCCACAGCACTGTTTCAGTGACACACACTAAGAGGGGACTGACAGTGAATGTGCTGTGTCTTTCCAGTCTCCCCAGGTAAGAGCTGCCAGATGAAACTGCACACTGAAACCAAACAAGCCATTACAAACCACGGGGTATTTCTCAGAGTGATGAGACAGTGTAAACTACTGCTTGCAAACCTGGCATCAGCTCAGCAGCTGGTCACGCTGCCCAGCCTGCCTGGTTAATTACACCAGGACTGCAGAGAGAATGCCTCCTCTTAGGACACTGCAGCCATGAGACAGCATCACATGCACACTCCAGAAGCTGCCAGTGCACCTGGCCAGGTACAGAAAACCCATTTGCATTGCTGACAAAGTTTACTGGTGCTTGCAAATCAGCAAAGCTTCAGGTGCTCCCCTTCAGGAGGGTGCCATACTACACACTCAGTCTGTCAGACCAGTTCAGAGCAAGAGAAACACCCATCTTCACCTTGCCCTTCCAAACATCTGCCCACTCCTGCACTCCCAGAAGAGACCAGCACGGAGAAGGCTCCAGACCCACCTGAGTGCACTGTACCCCTGGCACACGCTGACACAGCACAGGACTCGCTCCTGGTTGGCCTGGTTCTCTCCCAGGTATTTGCACACTATGTTTCCACCCAGGCTGAAGCCCACGACAACCAGCTGGGTCTGAGGATAGGTCTTCTTGATGTAATTCACCATGGCACCAAATTCCCAGGTGCATCCTAAAAAGAAGAATAAAGTTAAAAAGCATCTAATATATTTAAATTCTCACTTGAAGCTTCTCACTTGCGTGCTTTGAATTCATGTTCTTACCCCTTCTGACTTTTCAATAGCCTTAAGGTTTTAACAGCTCTGATTCACATGTGTTCATACATCTGTGAGTCCTGTGGAGCTTAGCTCATGCTTAGTTCTGACAGAGTGCCAAAGCAAGATGAAATTTAGTTGCTTAAAAATCCTGGTGACAGTTAACGTGACAATCAAAACTCCTCCTTTCTAAAACAGCTTAAGAAGCAGAGTCCAGCAACTCTGGGCTTGACATTACTGTGCAAGAGCAGCACTCATCATTACTTTCCTGAGGCAGTTTGCCACTTCTGAAGTGAAGTGGGGTATCTGGAATGCAGTTTTCCCCTTTGTTTTTAGCAAGGCCACCATGGATCCCTAAATCCCTGCTGCTGTGGGAAGGGGAAAGGAGTGGCTCATCAGGAAGAGCTCCCAGCAGACTGCTGCAGAGCCTGACTGAGCAGGGGATCTCTGGAATCAGGGAGAAGGGTTTAAGCAGAGACATTCAGCCCTTTGTAACCAGCGAAGGGGTAAAGATACTGCAGCTTCCTAAAAGACACGTGGGTATCCCCACATCAAGATAATAGTTAAGTGCCTCTATACAGATCTGTTCTGCTGTCAGCAAACACCCACTTGCATCCCACAGGCTGCAGGCACTGAGGGATCCAGTTTCTGGCAGTACTGGCATCCTCCAATTGTTTGACAGACTTGAGGGCCTCCACGCAGGCAACAGTCTGAGTACCTATAACTATTTCTTCTGCTTGTGAGTACGGGAAAAGGAAATATGGAGAAGCAGCTGGAATAGTGATGGCATTAGTACGCTGGTATCAACTGTTTATGCAGCTCGTTAGCCTTCCCTTCGGATCTAAGGCTGCAAACCACAGAAATAGAACTCCAGATGTTTCTTCCTGTCCAGAATCAGAAACTCAGCCCAATCCTGTGGAACTTGTCCAGGGAGAAAAATCCTAGCATTCCAGGATTCCACCCTGTACTAACCTAACACTGCTCTGCTGTGCCCCCACCCCATCCTTGGTAAACATCAGACTCCAACTTTACCTAGCTCTGGAGCAAACTCTGAGCACCAGGGTTTGTTTGGTTCAGGGGAACAGCAAGCTCCTGGCTGAGTGCTTCAGCAGGGTTTGGGCACTTCCTTGTGAACATGCTTAATGAGCAACCTTCAAGACAACAAATGCTGCACTGCTCTGGTTTCCTCTGGAAAAAGCCAGTGGTCAAAACACTTCAGTGTTTCACCTCTGTGATCTCAGGGCAGCTCAGAAATCCAAAACTAGAATAGCAACAGGTCAAACTTTGTATTGAGGCTGGGCTTCAGCAAATCCCAAATTTAGGCTACATGCTCCTCAACAAGTATGCCTGGAATACAGCAAAGCTGAAAGGGCACTGAGTTATTTGGGTAAGAGGCAGAGTAAAGTCTGCTCCTGGTCTTGCTGGCCCTTTACTTAACAAGCAGCTCTGCCAAGTGATTTACTGTCTTGCTCAAAGGAAGTGCTAGGCATTCTTTAACCTTTCCAAGGCTATAAAAGACTCAGAAGGGTATGTCTCAAGAGATGCACTACAGAATAACACCCTAAGGCCTAGAGCAAAGCTCCGTGAAAGCAAACTCTTAACTTTTATCAAAATAGCAAATGCTTTAACAAGGACAAATTTAGTTTTCAAGACATGGTAGTCTTGCAGCCATTAACAGCCTAGGGCCTCACTACAAATGAAAGTATTTGGTATTCCTGAAGTGTTTCCCAAAGAGGAGTATATTTAAGAATTTTAAAGCAAGCAACAAAGCATTACAGCCTATTTGCCTGCCAGACTTGGCACCTCAAAGCATAATATTTCTGTTTTGACAATCTACCTGTTCAAGATAACCGTTCTGTTAGTCCAAACTCTAAGCAGTAGCTTAGCTAATTTTAAAGTAGTAAAATAAGACACAAGTCTGCTAAACAGACAATTGACAGGGTACCTATAGATATTTACAGTAAAGAGGGAGACGAGGGCTCAAGAGAGCTCCAGAACAAGCAGATTAGGTCACAAAGAGGCCCCATTCTCCAAAGATCACATTACTCACCAAAAGGGCAATTAAGACTACCTGGAGTCACCCTTCACACAGTTTCACATCATTTATTCCTTTTAATTTCTAGGTTAAGGACAACTTCCTTGTACTCAAGGTGACAGCCCATAATCGTGGCAGTTGAACACTACCACTTCTGCAGCTTCACTGTCATACTCCAGAACTGTTGCTATAGTTGACTCGGGTTACATCCAGGGGCAAACCTTCACGGTTCCCTCCTGGGATATAAATGTACTTTCTGGAGAGGCTGGTACAAAATGCCTCTCAGGTTGCATTTTACAAACCCTCAGAAGTGGCATTTATCCTTCAGGGACAGGTTTGTTTCACATTGCATGAAACTGGCAATTTCAGTATCTCTAAAATCTTTTGAACAGGCTCTTGGGTAGCCAAAGGCGATTTTTTTATCCCAAAAAAAGTTTTCTTACAAAAAACTGCCTCCTTGATGAGAATACATGCGTAAGAGCTGGCAGAAGACACAGAATTGAATTCAGTATTAGCCTCACCTCTTCCTCCCAACCTAAGTTCAATTTAGTTCCCAAGAAACAGTACAAACCTGTCACCCTCACTGGGGTACAGCAGTTGTGTTATCCTGAAGATAGAAACCCCTAGAAATTCCACAAGCTTGAAAATAAGTTCCTACCATATGTGAACATCCGTGGTGAAGTGAGCTCAATGTTTGGCAGGGCTCCCAGGTGATTCAGGACAGCACATCTGTAGCCATTTTTCTGGGCATAGTCAACAAAGGTGCGGATGTACTGCTTCTCACTGTGGTTAGCAATCCCCGGGCAGATCACCATCGTGACATCCTCTGTGCTCAGAAAGACAGGGAAGTTAAGTAAATGTCACTTCATGCAAATTAACAGAGTCAGAAGGTTTCCATTTCAGATCCGTGGGAAACCACCTACCACAAGCAAGCTAGAATTCCTACTCGTCTGCCAAAAATCCCGTATGGGACAGGAGACCAGCAGCTCCAGTTCTACAGATGTGAAAAAGTAATTCATGCTATGGGAGATGAACAGTTTTTTAACTTCAGGGAAAGCTGTGCAAACAGTTCTCCAGGCACTGCCTAGAGACCAAGAGTACATTCTTCCCTCAGAAGGATATTTTTGATGTTACACATGTTCTGCCTTCTGACAGCCTGTTGTGACTGTGACACGTGTGGAAGCTGTGGAGTCCAGCATTCCAAGCAGATTGGTTATGCTATTTCTCCCTCATTTCCCTTCTAGAGCTGGGTGGAATACACATCTCCCAAATGAAGCTTTGCTAAGCACAGGCATTCTGATCAGCTGACATTAGCCATCATCTACCAAATGGCTAATCTAATGATACTTGATCTGCTGACACTGTTTAACTGACTAGTTTAACAAGATATCATTTCATCAACCAAGAAAGTAATTGCTGTAATTCAAGTAAGCACAGTAAATTACATTCAGGATTATCATATGCACTTCAAATTAACTGTAACTCTCATGTGCAAAGCTCCAACATTACCAGCTCTAGCCACAGAACTTTTATCTCATTAGAAAGGCACTGCTCAGATTCTCTTCAGCAATAAAGATAACAGTGACTGTTTTAGTGCAGCATTGTACCATGAAGATCTCAACTCTGACAGTTAAAAGAAATCTGCTTTTTCTGAGGGCCAAATGGGAGCCACGGGCTCTATCCTCATCTGTCCCCCAGAGCACAGAATCAAGGTGCCAGCAGCTGTTTGACTGACCTCCTGTGCAGTGCTCAGAGCGTGGCTCAAAGAGATCAAAGGTGGCTGTTGCTCCATCTGGCATCGTCAGGTACTTGCGAAGTCCATATGGATGTGGTGATCTCACTCTCCCCATTTTTCCATAAAGAGCTGTCTGGATATGTCCACTCTTTCCCCAGATGAGGGGTGGAATGTACCTGAAAGGCAGTAATTTAATTGCTTACCCCTGCTGTGTAAACGAGCATTTGCGAACAGATAAGCACTCCCATAACAAATCTCTTACCAGCTCCCAAATATAGTATCAAACACGGAATTGTTTTTGCTACGGCTGAACTGGCAGCAGTGACCTTTGCAGCCTTACACAAGAGGAGAGACCAAAACTCCCTCAAAGCTGAAAAATCAGCACTGATAGCAGCAACCGAAGCCAAACCCCAGACATTCCCTATATCGAGATGTTAGAGGAACAAATGCTTCTCACTGAATACAGAGGCCTTGTGCCTCGGTGAGACTGGGACTGCATGTTGCCAACCAAAGTGACCTCCAGAACTGTACGGTGCTGTAAATCTGTTTTAATTGAAACACTGAAGCCTCCTGGGTTGAGCCACATGAACTTGTGTAAGCACTTGACTGTACAAGCCCGTGGCAGAAACAGCCGGATTCACACCAAGCCATAGAAAACTGAAAGCCCCAAGACTTGTAAGTTGGGACTACTTTACAAAGAACTGCTTTACTAAGTTAAGCAAAGAGCACAGCACACGTTGATTTTGCTGTTCAGAATTAGGTAAAAGTTGGGACAATGTTAAGAGAACCAGTCAGAACTGGCCAAACTCCACTGAATAACAAATCTCTTCCAGTAAGAAGGGTGAGTCTACCAATTATTTATGCTTACCAAGGGTATATTAAAGCTGTGTGACAAAGCAGATTGTCTCTCTTTTCCTGGCTTACAGGCCCTCAAAAAAGATACGTGAGAAACACAGCTATGAGCTGGAAAGCATTAGAGGCTTAGTTATCAGATTTTTTTTAGCACAAGCGGAGCTGCAAGTGGTTTAACAGGAAACATACTGTGCCCTACCACCACCAGCATGTGGGCAAGTCACCTGGTCACTCAGCAAAGGAGACTGAGCCAATGCCTTGAAAAAGAGAGTTACATCAGCTCTGAACAGGAAAGCATGAATGATTTATTGTTGAGGAGAACAGCAGCTCCAGGAGACACTTCCAATTAAAGAACTGTGGTCTCTGGTGCACAGGCCAGGCTATCCAGAAGAAGCTTGAGAGCTTCTGACACCACCTTGGATCCTGAGGGATTAGTGACTCCCTCTCTATTGTGTTTAGGGCTTCCTGCAATTATTCCTTTTGCCTTCTTGAGAGCACATGAAGCAGAGATCATGTTCTTCCCTCTTCACAGAAAACTAGGCAGCTCAGGACTCAAATTTACTACTTAAGCCCATAATCCACCAGAATGTGACAGAAACTCTACCTCTGTGCTCTAACACTACCTACTCATACAGCTGGACCTTTCCCTGTGCCAGCTCTTATGTGTCATATCCGCACTCCCTCTTCCCCCACACACTCCTTAAAAAGACATCCTATCAAATAAAAACTACTTAGGGTTGTTCAGCAAGACCAGAGCAGCAGTATGCTCTTTCCCCCCCCAGTTCTTTTCCCTCATTATGAGGGAGAATTCTTACAGTCAAAGCAACACAACAGCTTGCTGTAATTTCACTCATTTCTGCAAGTGCACTTCCCAAAGAGATCCAAAACAGATTTCTGGAGAAGCAGGTATTGCTTCAATAAAGGCTGCAAAAGCTGCCAGCTGATGCTCACAACCTCCCGAGTCAGCCCTCAGTGTAGTGTGGATTTGATCACACAACTATAAAGCTTTTCTAAGGATCCAGGCAAGGCCAGGAGCACCCCACCCCTCTTCTGTCAGCCCAGTACCTCTGCACTGGGTCTTGCCAGGCACGATGTACAACTGTGCAGATTCCCAGCAGCGACAGAGGCTGGACGAGCTCATCCTCTGCAACAGCTGCTAGAGGTGCAAAGCAGTCAGCGGGGTCATTCTCACAATCCAGAGTAGATATCCACTGGGATAGGGCAGCCAAACTGAACCAGGCTGCACACATGGTTCTGCTCAAGCCACAAACAGATCAGTGCAGAGGGTTTTGAACACAGCTATTATGTCAGATGGAAGAGACACTGCTCTCCTAACGTAAGGAAAAACTGCTGGCTTCACCCCAGTCATTTACTGTACCACCAGTTCATATCAGTAGCCATACTCCACACTAGACAGTGCTTGACTGGCTTTCTGTCTTCTTTTTTTCCACAGACATCCTTTACAGATAGGGTTTGCTAGCACCTTCTGAGGGGAGCTGACAAATACAACCTATAATAAGAATTTGCATCTCTTTTAGAAGAGACTCAGACGTCAACATTGCTTCACGGTTTCTAATCTTGGGTGAGAACATGCACTGGAAAGTTTTGGTGATTCTGCTTCCATACAGTGCTTTTCAAATCAAAGACTATCCTAAAATCTTACCCTATAGGGCTAACAGGAGAGCAATTTGTCCAGCTACAGCAGCTAAGTTATACAGCTGTTACAGCTGATCACTGCTACTGTGAAAATATCCAAAACAAACCAAAAACCAAGGATCTCTGCAAATATCCTCATGTTTAATCTACAGTTCAGTTCCCAGCCACAGGTTACAGCCATCCACTGGAACAGATGCAGCAGGACATACCACAGGATGCTGCTAGCGATTAAATCATAAAAGCCTTCAAAGCCTCACCACTATGGCCAGAGTTTAAATGAAGGCAAATGGTTTCAAGCGCACTGCTTCCCACAGTCTGCCTCTTCGGGTCACTGATGGTTTCTCTGGGGAAAGAAACCCCCAGACCTGTCTTTGCATTACCCAGCTGGAGGTTACCTAAGCATTGATCTGCAATAAATCAAACCTTTATACTGCTTTTACAGGCAAACAGCACATGCAGTTTCCTTGACATGTTATTTAAGGCAGGAATCTTTTACTCCATCCATAATGATGGTGAAATGACAACTACAGTTTCCATGTTTCTCTCAAAGCTAAAAAGCCCTATGGACAAGGGAGCATTCACTGTTGCTCCCTGCAGAATGCACAAGTGTTTGAGCATCCTGTGGACCAAGTAAAATGCTCAGCTTATCTTTTATGATGCTAACTCCAGTCAGCTGTTTAGGCATCACTGCCTGCAGCAAAGATGGCTTGTGTTAGCCACTCTGCATGTAACTACACTCTTTTAGATAAATATTCAAAGGCCAAGCTTCAGCATGAGTAATGTGCATAGTACCCTGATGCAGAGATTTGTAACTTCTACCGTCATTAAGTATATTTCTAGTTTGCAGTAAGTTTCAAAGCAGTTGAAGCTCTGAAACCCATGCAAGTGTTGAAGAAGCAGCTTGTTATCTCACCAATCTTTTCGTTTAGGCCCATCAGCCTTTAAGCAACAGACTTGTGAGGCAAAAGACATCCCTTAAGTATTCAGGCTTAGGAGACTGAACAGCACAACACTTTAACAGGGAAGGGAAGAAAGATAGTGCAGATCTTGTATTATCAGTGAAAAACTAAGACAGATTAGAACTTACCTTACGAGACTGAAGCAAAACCAAGCAGCTAATAAAAACCTTACTTCTGTTTACCAAGACAAGTTGCCAATCTAACCTACTACAAAACACTGTAAAGCCTTTACAGTAAGAGTGATTCCTCTCTAACACTGAATTCAGGTAAAACCTGTTCTCAGCTGAGGACAAGGTATCCTTAGAATCTATAGCAGAACCAGACATATGATCTGCCTGTCACACTATTTCTGCTGACCCTCCATTTTGCCAATGGACAAATCTATTTTTGAAATCTTCATGTGACTTTTATGTCTTTTGATGAGACAGTCTACAAGAACTTCCAAGAGTAAGTACTGAGCCTAATAGTGCAAGACTGTACAAGACTGAAGGATGGGACATCTTTTTATACAGGGTTGGTATGAACCTTCAGCTTGCTTTTACTAAAACCATTCAAAGAAGAGAGCACAGAAAGAACTCTTCAGTCCTGAAGGTGCAGGATACCACACTGGTGAGGCAGAAAACTTGCCAGGACCTGTGCAGAAGCTTTTACCCTCTGAAAGGACAGATCAGATTTAGATAAATTTTATTTAAGCCTATTATGTAAAAAGCAGTTTCAGAGACATTTCTATCCTCAACCCAGCTGAAAAAACCTAACTACTCAGCGCTGACAGCAAGAGCTAGAACAGATTGTTTTGTAGTGAAGTCGACATTCCTCACGGCAAACAGCTGAAAAAGATGCTTCTCCAAAACAATCACCCTGCAGACAGAAGAGAATGTACTCAGGGCATTCTTCTTGTGGTTTACCTTAAGAAAACCAGCTCAGCAGGATGCAACACAGGGAAACACAACCATGCAGACTGAGCAATTAAGTAGTATTCAGTCTAAGGAGCATTTGAGTATTGTCCTTCAGATTTTATGCTAAAACTGTATTTACTGCTAAATTTAACCATGCCTTTCAAACGAGGGCCCTTCACTCAAAAGCAGGTGGCTTCCCTCCAGCATTGATAACAAGTAGAAACAAGGAAAGTGTTCAAGGACACAACAGATTCTCAACTCCTTCCTCTCTGTCTGCTATGAACTGAAGTGGTTCTGAAAAGCAATGTACTGCAGAGATTACTCCAGCACAGCATGGAGATGGTTCAGTACATATTCCTCAGTGTCCTGCTCCAGAGAAGCTGCTCCCAGATGTACAAAAGCCCAGGAACAAACACCATGTCTGTAAGCAGCATTTCACTGTTAGTGGCTTATGGTGACAGGAGCTGAGCAGTGAACACCAGCCAGGAGGACCTCTTGCCAAGGCCTCCACACAAGGACAAGGACAGCATAACACAGACAACCATGTGCTGATAAAAAAATCCAAAGGAAAAGTCACGTTGTACCAGAAATGGAGATTTTTATTTCTGTGAAACCAAAATGGCTTCCGAGTTTGCTCCAGACGCAAAGGCTTTTAACTGACTCATTTCCCTGTTTTTGGTCAGCTGCAGTAGATAGCAGGCATCCTGAATAAAGATAAATATTTGAAGCAGTTACTCGTTCAAGTAACCAGCCCTGTAACTTCCAGTAACAGGAGGCAGACAGGAGAACAGACCTGGGGATGGTAGTTACTTATTATGGAAGCTGACTTACATGGCCCAACAAGCACAGAGTTCATCACTCTTGGCTAAGTGAATTCACAGCCTTTTACATAAGCTGCTCACCAGTGCTGATGTTTGAGCTCCAAATCTGCAGTTCAGCTGTGCAGCACAGCCTCACATCTTGACAGCTGCCCACAGTGCTCGAGAACAAGACAATTCCTAGGTGTTCCCCAAAAACTTCTCCTAGCGTTTTAATATTTAAAACAATTCCAGCACGTGACTGTAGATTAAGTTTAGTGGCTCTCAGGCAGTAGATTATCATATTAGAGCACGTACATCATCCAGTATGCAGGAATTTAGGAAAGCAGCAGCTGTATAAGCAGCTCTCACAAGGCACATAAAAACTGTGCTATTTTTATTAGCAGGCATCAGCATTCAGGTCCTCAAAGATGCGAAGTGGAAGTTCAGCAACAGGCTTATTTCTGGAGCATTGCTTCATTTCATCTGAGGAGATTAACACTTTAAACATTAACTCTTACATGGCCTTTATGTGCTACAGCACACTGGATACTGATGGTGAGAAAACAGAGCCTACAACTTGTCAATGTCAGGGCATCCTAAGGACTTTTGCCTGCATTACAACAGGTAAGAGACTATTTTTTTTCCCTTTACAGAGCAGTTGGGAGGTATTTAAAGAATGCTTTACAAAATCAAACTTTGTTTGAGCCTTGTCCTTTATTTGATGCTAGGGAATGCAATTTGAATTCCAATCAAGAAAACTCACAAAGTCTGCAGGGTTAAACCCCAATCCCAAATATGTAGAAAGCAGCTTTTTCTCCATCAGCTCAGCTAGACTCCTCAATGTGAAGAGGACACAACAGATATGCAACAAAAAAATTCAAGCAAGTTATGGAACTTCCACACTCCCTGAGCTTCAAAAAAGAAACAAATGGAGAAGAAGTGTTTGTTTGCTGCCCACAATACCTGTATGAAGTCAGAACTATTTAAAAGTACTGGCCTCCTTGGCTAAACTACCTTCTTCACCATTTAAGAAGCTTTTACTTAGTGAAGTGCCCATCACACCCCTCCTCCCCCACCAGTGACTACAAGAAGTATTTTAGTCAAAACAAGGTATGAGGATTTACAGCACTTAGAATCATCCTTGCTGATAAGAGCTGGAGAACACAAGGCTGCTGCCAATATCAGCACCCAGAAAAAAACTCAGACCCCCGAGGGTGCTTCTCTGCAAGGTCAATGCTTCAACTTACCAACAGGGAGCTGCCACTCTCCTCTACCTCTCAGCATGTTCACCTGCCAAAGCTTCAGGGGTAACACTGTTCTTCTAGTTTATTATTCTCCTGGAAGTGTTCCTCCCAGAGTAAAACACTAAGGACTTGACAGGGATCAAACACTGCTTGCTATTAGGGGGAAGAAAAGAACACTGAAAAGCTTGAAGACAGCTTTTCTGACTACTCGTCTCCTTGCATCTAAGAGAAAAGCAGTGACAGTGTAAAAGAGTCTCCTGGTACCAGGCAGCCTGCTCACCCAGCACAGGTTGGTGTGCAAACAAAGGATAAGAAGGATCTAGGCTGGATCTTTGACAGTGTTTACTAACAGGCTTGACAGGCATTTGCCTCAATCTTTGAGGAACTTGCCTTTACTGATGATAAAAAGTGTGCAGACAGCAAGGATAATTATTTTCGATACACATGACACGTGCCACATCTCTACAGAAATAAAGATACACACACTTTGTTAGAATAAACTGTAAACAGCCAAAAAAGTCTAGCCCAGTACAGCAAGGACTGGCCAAATTTATCCTCATGAATCAAAGAGCCAGCACTGCATTTCTACAAGAATAACAGCAGATGAAGGACTTTCTGTACCCTTCTGAAAGACAGGAAAAGGACACAGCTGCCACCAGCAGTTAGGCCCAAGTGCTCAAGGGCACCAATAGCTGTGCTGAATTGCAAGAGCTTCCATAAAAGCAGCAGCAATTTGAATGGAAAAGGGTCTGATTATGCTACTCCACTTGGTAAGCCAAAATACAGAGCTGGACAGGGCCAGAGGAATGGAAAAACAGGTAAGAGAATACAAGCTCTAGGAAGATAGATTCTCTTGCTTCCCAATGTTTGGTAGGTATGTAGAAAGTTTCTGGCCGTTTACAGAACTGCAAAAAGCAGAACTAACACCTACAAGTACAAAGTACCTGGCACACAGCCATCTCAGGCAGTTTTACAATTCAAAGTTCTTAAATTATTCATCTACCATCACTTGTCTTACTGAATGACACCACAGCTACAACGCACTGAGAATTAGACCAGAGGTGAGGATTGTGCCATAAAGGGAAAGCAAAGTCCAAAAGTGTTTAAGAATTTTTGAACACCTGCACAGATAGAGTAACTTTGCTTGTTTCTGCTTTCTCCCTGCCAGCCTGTTTTTTGCAGCAGTGCCCTCACCACCCCTTCTTCCCTTCAGCAGGAGCTGAACAAACCAGGTCTGAAAGCCAGTTCACAGCTGTGAGCATTCCTCTGTACAGAAGAATTGGTCTTATAACAGATCTGACAACAAACCCAGTACTGATATAACAGAAGGGATTGCTGGGCTACTTATTTTGCTTTCATGATAGCATTTGAAAAGAGCTGCTTAATCAGCTTTCCTAACACTCTGAATAATTAGCAAGTAATCAAAGCCTTGCAAGATTTTTTGGTGGAGTATGGCACAAGCTGTTTTCACATAGCTTTTTCCTAATTATCCTACGAACTGTTTCATGCATAATTGCAGGAATTTAAATATATTTGTTCCCCTTTAGTCTCCAGGTGACTTTCATGCCTAAAGACAGGATTTCTTTGATTTTTTTTTTTAATTTCTATATTGAAAAAAGTCTGTGATAACATCACTAGAATAGAAAAAAAAATTCACATATACATCTTAGAGTTGTCTGTCCTATAAACTTTCAATTCCCCACAGCAATTATATTCCCAAGTCCTGTCTTCCTTAACAGAGATAGAGAGGTAGGAGGGCTGAACAGCTACCTATTGACACATTCTAGTTTGTTTCAGCTGAGTTTGCTTCCTTTTGTCATGGAAGCCTTTCAGCCAGTATTTTGCCCAAGAACCAGGTACTGGACATCACTGCTACAGTTTTCAGAGAAGCCAGGAAGCCTGAGCTCAGCTGATCCAGAGAAAGCAAACAAATCCACAATTGCACACTATTAACACAACACCAGGGTTCTGCAAGCAGCTCATCACCCCTGCAATTAATGCATAACAGATGTCTAAATATTGCTGGACATGTTCTGCATTTTCACTCTTTTGGGAATGCTTTGTTCTCCAACTGAAAGTCAAAGACGTGGCCCTAATAGAGCAGTGCTAGGAGCCTGTGCTGTGACAACAGAGCTGATATGGCAGGAAAATGGACTCTGAACTAGCTGATAATCCATTTCCAAAGACTAGCCTGATACTAATATGCCTTCAAGGCTGGTACTCAGCACAGCTTCATGCTTGCTCCTTCAGTGACTAGGGACATGTCATAGTGGAATGCAACACTGAGAGGGCAAGAGTCTAAAGTACCAAGTAACTCAAACGTCCTCAATGTATTTTTTAGGAAAGCAATTGCTTTGCAGTTAAGGCATAGACATAATCAAGAATCCAAACACACTTATGTTACCACCATCCTGGAGTGCATCACAGAACCCTCTCTGGGTTCCAATTTCAACAGATAATGCTTTGTTTCCTCTAAAAGTTTACAGCCCACATGGCCTAACATCTTATACCTTATGTAATCAAGGCACCTAACACGGCACTGCTAAAAGCCTCTCATCTCCCCTAAAATGACTATCCTTAAATCAGCTTGACTTTTGAGATCCAAAAGGAAAGTTCATGCAGCTGCACTCAGCACTTACTATATAATTGGTGTATTTAGAGCTTCTAAATAGGACTTGCAAGTTTTCGAAGTGATTGCAGAAGAGAAATACTGTAATCAAAGTCCTTGTCCCTCCAAAGCCTCACAAAATTGTACTAAATGCTTCCTATTATTGGTGAAGGTTCCTGCTGAAGCTAAGGGCAGCTGCACTGATTCTGGAGGTCTTGGAATGGAAGATCAGGGATCAGCCTGCTCAAATACACAGCTGACATAAGGTCAATTTGAAAATGTCTTCAACAGGCTTAGAGCTGGCCTCTGTGTCATTACTTTATTCAACTAGTTAGGATCTGCTCTACCAGTAATAAATTTCATTCGTTTTCAATCACCTTAACATACTTCAGATAAGAGCAGGCACTTTAAAACTAATAGCCAACCCTGTCTTCATTATAAGGGCACTGACACACCATGAAAATGTCTCCTTCCTGTGAGCCCCAACAGATTCCTTCCCTAATAGAAAGGAGTACAAGAACATGAACAAGTGCTGACTGCATCCATCCCTCCCCCATTTCCACGGACAGTGGGCTACATAGTGCTGGTATAGTATAATACTACCATACAGCTTCTGTAGAGATGGACAGCGATGACTTTCTATGCATCTGTGGAAAATGCCACACAACAAGGCCTGGTCATAAATCCAGGTAGCTGAGACAAAGAAATGCTTAACTTAGAAAATATTTATTTTAGCAAGAGTATACCCTGACATTCATTTGAACCCAACTTTAAGAAATACATGAGGAAGAACAGGTAAGTGCAGCTCTTCTTCCTGTAACACAAGTCAACATGGAAAAAATATACTACTTACTCTTTGGTCAAAAGTGGGCAGGATTTGAGTAGAAAGCGAGCCAAAGCAGAGTCCTGGTAAATGAGTTCAGGAGGGGCAGTTGGGCTTTTTAGATTCAAGCAGCGAACAATAACATACAAAACAGCAGCAACTGCAGCTAGCTTCACCCCATCAAACACTGCTGGCAGCTCAGAGGTTTCCAATATTGCACTCATTTTCAGCCTGGAGATAAAAAACAACATTAAAGCTTTTAGAAATATAGTGCTGGATGCGAATATCAACTGTCACGTTAAACGTACAATTGTGTGAACCAACTGAATTTGTTAGTCAACACTACCAGGAAATCCCAGCATATCAACTCAGATTAGCAACTTTTAAGTTGAAAGAAAATTTAGTTGGTATTGTCCTAAACACCCTGACCAACAGAAGAAAAACTGGATGATCAGATATGAATGAGATTTACTCCTAATCAGTGCTGCCCTAGAACTGCACCAGTGTCTCAGGTGTCAACCCCTGGCCTGCAGCCAGTCAATGCAGGAACTTGGCTAAAACTACTCGGGTCAAACAGAAGCTGGGTGAAAAGGCAGGCTGTAAAAGCACCTTGGCAGCTTTGGACATGTGTTCCTTCACAGGTGTACAAGTCAGACTTGAAAAGGAGCACCTGCAAGACTGACTGTGTTAGTTCCTCAGCCCGAGTCCTGCAGTTCCACAAGAACACTGGTACTAAATTCTGCCTGCACTTAAGGTGGTCACTTTATGTACTGGCATTTTCAGCACTTTTTGATTCACTGCAGTTCTGCAGCCGAAGGACTAGATTAATATCTAGACTTTCAAGGGCTTCAGAGTAAAGGAACAGAAGCAAAGAAGTATAAAAAATATACCCTTCCAGCTTGAAATCAAATTCTTAAACTGATCCAGCTTATTTTGAACATATAGTTCAGAGAGCTGGCTGCATTTATTGTTGAAGGGACAGGTTTTTCCCTGAGTCCCTCCAAAGTCCCTCCTTTCCTAACCCAAGTAAGATAAGTGACAAGCCAAGTCTTACCAATTTCAATTTTCTTCAAACTAGAAAAAATTGCCAGTCCTCAGTAGACTTGTAACCGATCCACGTGCTGCCCAAGCTACCCTGCGAGGGGAGGAAAAGCAAATTGATATTACTGATAAAGCTGCATTTCTCAGCTGGAAAGGATGAACACAAATTTATACAAAGGTCCCATTGCAGACATGGCAAACTATTTGTGTAGTCAGTCATAACCAACTCTGATCCATCTGCATCAGAAATCTGTGGCCAGTGGACAGATTCCAGACTAGATCACTTGCCTACAGCATATTAACTCATCTGCAGTGTGCAAATGCAGCTTCATGAACAGAGAGACTTCATCTCTGCAAGACAGTGAGACATTGCAGTCAAACCTACCCAAATTTCTTCCTATTTAAACAACAAGGATTAGCAGGATACTCCTCCCAACTTTGTACAGTATCCACGCTGTTACCGAAGTGTGAAGCCAGTCTGAAAGAAGTTTCCTGCTACTTTTACTCAGGCTTACCATGGCAGCTCACTCCTACAGATGGAATCTTGTAAACAGTCTCTGCTGGTTCCTACACTTGCTTTTTGAGATGTTACAACATATCACACTTCAACATGCCGGGAGCCACGGGAGGCTCAGACACAGTCACCTAATTAATACTAGGGCACGTGCAAGGAGGCTTGTTACAAGAATATGATGCCAATGAAAGAGAAAGCTTTCAGCCTGTGACCATAAAAGTGTAAGCAATACTTGCAATTAGAACTGCCTTACCAGAGCCACAACAAATCGATGGGGAATCAGAGCTTCCAGGAAAAGCTCCAGAACTGTCTGCTCTCTACCACAGCTGCTGCTTCCAAATGGAAAACACCATCAGGACAGACCATACCAAAGCCTTACTCTTCTTTATAGCAGGATTAAAGAGCCTCAGAAGTACTTTCTGTACTCAGTGTAGCTACACCAAAACCCCTTGGAAGAAAACACGTGTGACATCAGCTATTGACTAACAGCGTGCTGGAAAGCTGCAAGTCCCTGCCACCACAACCATCTGCACAGCAGAACAGTGAGGGAAGCAGAGACATTTAATCTCGGGCAACTTCTCAGCTTTTATTTTCCAATTCTGAGCTTCACTGTAGAAGGGAGATATGGGCCATAAAAAGCCATTTATTCTTCTACTCAGAAGATAGCATTGGCATCGTGAGAGGAGTTCAAGGACCATGTTCAGCTGCAGTATGTTACCTCACATCTCTACTTGGGAAACTCTCACCAGCACTACTGTCAGTTCTGCAGGAGACAACAGGCAAACTACAGCAAAGGCTTCACCAGGGAAGGTACAACTGGCAGAAGAGCAGATCAAGTTCCTGAACTCAAGGACAACCAGGTGCTCAAGCAAATCTTCTCCAGATCAAACTCTCAGAAGCTCTGTTGACATCTTCCTATCATTGTTTTATTCAGAAAATTAAGAGAGACTAATACCTGAGACCATCCTGACACCTGGATTTTAAGCTAGGTTGCTGTTTACAGTGTTCACCTTAGTGAATCTGTTAAAAATAAAACTGGGCACAATTAGTCATTAGGATTTTGTACTAGTGACTCAGTGTAACTGATCCAACTAAACCCTCTCTCCACGAGAATGTTCTCTCCCATATAATCTTCAGATTACAAACACACCACATCTTTTCTGATACTTTTTTATCTCATGTTAACCTGTCACTCCCTTAAAACAGCATACCAACTGTTTACCTTCAGGAAAATCAGCTGTTGGTAGGCAGGATTATGTTTTGACACTTATGAACTAGTATTTTCCATTTTAGACAGTCTAAACACACATTCACTGAAGTTACGCACCTCAAACATGTGCTAGAGGTTCATGTATTTGTCAGAATCTTTACCCAAAAGCTCAGATCAGTCTGTAGATGTAACACAAAGCTGGCACTGCTTCAACTGCACAGCTTTCTGCACTGATTATTTAAGCAGTGGATCCATGAAGACTCCACACCCTATGGATTCAGCTGAGGCACTTGAGGTACTCCATCTAAAGTCTGGTATTTCTGAAGACCTAAACACGCCTGGTCTCAGCCAGGGCAGATTTGCAAGGGCTGAGTTGAGGCATTTGGCTCTAAAAATTTAAGGGTTTAGCTTACTAAAATGGATTTGAGCTCTGCCTCTAATCACATAGGACAAATGTCTCCCTCTAACCAGCTGGGATGAGGTCACCTTGCTGCTTTTTTGTTAAACCCTTTTTGCATTAACCCAATAAACTTGTCTGTTTAAAAAAAAGAAGGATAGATAACCACAGGGTTGAGCCAGACAAATTTTAATCTAGAATCTCCTCTAACTGGGTCAGCATTAATCTAAATGGACAAACATTTGGCTTTTTCCACATACAAAACACTGGATTCACTTCTGGCAGGCTAGGCAAAATTACCAAAAACATACCACTGGAAGCAATCAAGCCTTTCCATCTATCATGGCATTTGAGACCCACATTGAGGAACCCAAAAGTTGACGCTCTTGGCCACAACGATGTTATTTTGAAACATTTTTTTTTTATAAAATTGTGCAATTAAATCACTTTTAGGCATGACAGCCCCAAAGACCAGATCATTGCTTGAGAGGGCTGCTGAAGTCCCAGTTGTAATTGAGGGACTCAATTACTAAAATCAATCACTGGAAACCAAATGCTGGATTTGTGGTCTTTTCATTTGCCCTTTCATCACAAAAAGCTGAAAATCATGTTACAGGAAACATTTCAGAGTTAACAGAGTGCATTTCATCTGTACAAGTATAATGAGAAAAAAATCCCGAGTCTCACCCTTTCCAGACAGGAACAGACACAAGTACAACAAAAGCCAGCAGAGCTACAGCAATTCTTTGTCTATCCTTTCAAAAACACTGGGTTTTTGGGAAAGACATCATTGAAATATTTACTTGTACAGTAAGTGAATTCACAACTGTCAACAAATCCAAGACCTGTATGCATTTCAGTTCCAGGTTCCTGTGGAGAGGAAACTCTGCCAGGGACAGAAGTCACTTCACTGTGACTCAACAGGGCACGCACAGGATTTGGTAGCTACCAAACTTTATAGCTCCTCCACCCATGGAAGCAGAGTCTGACTCTTCACGCTGGAAAGCCAACATTAAAAAAGCAAAGCTATTAAAGGAAGCCATTCCCACAGGATGCTCCCCTCTCAGGCCTTTTAACAAGCCACTGAAAGCCTGGCAGACTCATTTGTTTCACTGAAGCATTAGAAATGCTTTGGGCTAATGCAAGGATGCAGCTACATGGAACACAAAGAGCAAAAGCCTCTTTGAAAGGGGCTCCACTAACAAGATAGTCTATTCTCCATTACATGAAGAATCTTGAAGGAATGCCATTTCCAGGAAGGGCAGCGTGGTACAAAAGCCTCATGGATGCCTCCCCACCCCTCAGCATTCTGGCTCTGATGCTCTCAGAGCTCAGCTGGACACCAAAACACTGGAACATGCCTGGCCAGCAGTGAGAGTATTTTAAAATTCCCTTTCCTATTCTGTTACAGCTTACCAAGTCGTGTAATACTCTCACCCACTATGACTCAGAAGAGCCAAAGAGGCCATTTCTGACAGATTTAAGCAGGCAGACTTTATTAACTAACATATCAGACATTTCTTGGACTGATTTCATGTATTTTAGTGTCTGCTTGGGAATAAAGCTCTGAAAGCAAGAATATCAGGCAAGAGGAAAGCAAAACCACCCTACTTTAAAGAGCTGTGCCTAGGCAGACTGGGATCAGAAACAAGGTGAATTTTTTTCCCACCTCTTTGAAGGAGGAAGGCTGAAGTTAGCTCTTTATGGAATGTTTCCAGGAAATTGATCATCTTTAACATCAGCCAAAGCTAATGACTTTTCTGAAAGATACACGGCAAAACCAGAACGTACAGGCCTGTCACTACCAGGTAAGATATTTAGAATCCCGTTACAGAGAAAGGAACTTTATTAAGGAAAGGGCAAAAAGTCAGAGTACTGCATAGCTTTTTAAAACAAAGACAAGTTTTATGCCAGAACATTACTCAAATCTCACTCCAGGAAGTACATGAAAATGTCACACTGCTGAGCTTTCAATGGTTTAAATGCAGAGGATGATGTTTAGAGACCATCCAGATGAAGATGAATACACTTGGGAAAGGCTGACAGACTAAGCACTGAAGGACAAGCTACACAACACAGAACCTGTGCAAGAGGAATCATGAAGAAAGCCTCAAGCTTTATTGAGCAGTTCCATATCCTGTCTTTTACCCAGCACTTGTATTAAAAAAAAAGCCTTTGTTTTTATGGCAAAGCATTAAGTCTAAACTGCTTTGTTCCCTGAAAATTACATAGATATGAGTATTTCAGGGCCACACCAACACTATGCCTCATCAGCTTAAGCACAAAAAACAAGTCATAACACCACTTATCTTGAGACTGGAATCTACCCAGCCCAAGCTCACCCAGAGCAGGACCTCCCATTACCTTCTGCATGGCTCAGAGGACACGTCAGAAGCAAATGCTGAGATCTTGATGCATCACTCGGTACTTCTGGCCATTTAAAAGAGCCAGCTAAGTCTCAGACCTCAAAGCACAGAGGGTATAATTAAGAATTAGCTGAGCACTTAAGGCACTTAAGTTTAGGGTTAGATGTGGCCATGAGAGATAAAGTGCAGTCCTCAGGAGTCTGGCAAAGCCACCACAAGTTTGTTGTCCAACATGTGACAGATTTTATCTGTCAATAAAGAGGGCACACTGACATGCCCCATCACCAGGATGCTTAAAAGAACACTATTTGGACAGCATATTGAAGTCCTCAGTGCAAATCCCTCCCCATGCCAGAGTCATACCCAGGCCAGGATTTGGCTGGTTGGCAAGTAGAGAAACCAGCAAGTACTGTTTACACCCTGTTCCAAAAAAAATTTCTTGGCTGGGGCCTTCACTGGAATTTGACCTTTTCATCAGTTACAATACTTGGCTCATACTAAATTTAGAGGTACTGTGAGGTTACAGGGATAAAGTTCATAGCACAAGGAACCATCAGCACAGTCAGAAAGACAGGTACCTTGAACTAGAGGTTTTTACTTTCCCCTTGAAGAGTTTTATACCTTCAGAGCAGAAATCAAGCACCTCAGAGGGCCGGGTGCACATCCCAAGGCAGGTTGCTTAAAAAGCACCCAAGAATAAATCTATAGCCAACAGGGCCAAAGGCTCTTTAGCACTCTCACTTCTCCAAAAAGGCTAATTTACAGTCAAATGAGCCTTGAATTTCACTTCCTTCCAACTACAGGAACTGCTTTTGTTTCCTCACAATATCATTTTAACTGATCAGATATAGTTCTACCGCAGGAGAGGCAGCTTTTACATATGACCTAAGGTTGCTATGTAGACTCCTTGTTACATCACCTTATCTGGTTCCTGTTTGTCTCAAATGGATTGAAAACCCCTGCGTGAGCTTTAATTGCACACCTCATCAACATGATTAAACTAAGACAGGACCAAACTATGACTTCACAAAAAGCAATTAATTGCAGTAATCAACTAATTATGTTTGCTTAAATAACCTGTACGATAAGGTGCAGGGACTTGGGACTGCCTCCTTAACCACTACCTTATGTAACTCCAGGGCAAAGCTTCAGGTCCTCGTAGAAGAGGTCAAGCTAACTTTTAGGTACAGAGAGAAATATTGGGTAACACCTTTCCACAATCCTACAGCATCAGCAGGTGTCCCTTGCCTACCACAGAACTGTGCCAGTGAGCAGCATAAAGCTCAAGGGAAGAAATGGAGTAAACAGACTGTAGAGAACCCAACAAACCGTGCTCAGTAGATGAGGGAATGCTACTGGAATCAAGCCACAGAGAGCTAAGTGAGCTAATAAAAACTACATTATAGACCAATCCTCCTCAAGGAAGCCTGCTCTATTCCTTCATTGTATTTTGAAGCATCATATTGTTAAAGCCTCATTTATCCTCTGACTCCAACCTCTCCATTCCCACACTGTCACAGAGCTCCGCTGAACATACTGGAGGAGCAGCTCACAGTCCAAGCACATCACAGCTGTTTGCTCAGCTACAGGGTGATACAGTGGGGAACACGCTCCACACCAGACGAGCTGCACAGCAGGGGAAGACCACCTGTAACAAGGCACAACACAGGCAAGAGAACTTTATTCAAGAATGATCCAGTTCAAGCAGTCTGAAAACACCTATACTTGAACAGGATGAAAACTCAGGCGCTGTTTCACTGAGGTCTTTAAACACCTTGCTTACTTTGTTCCCCTGACGAGCAGCTCCTCTCCACAGGGGAGCAGAAGATTTGCAGAGTCATTCTCTCACAGCCTGTCCCTGACAGATAGAAGGCTGGCACTAGAGAAGGAGTAACATAATTCATGCAAACACAGTGAAAATGAAGCAAAAACGTTTCAGGACAGAAGAATGACACACAAAGAGACAAGGGCCGACCAACACACAGCTACTACCACTGCTGAATACTCAAGTTCTCCCAGAATGCAACTAAAAGAGAGGTTTTGGAGCAGTACAGCCGTCACCAGCAGCTCAATGTCTTAAGGGCTACATTGCCCTCTCTGCTGCTGAATCAGAGTGACAGGCTGGGGTATTACAGGCACATGTTTTAGCACATTTTGTCCTTACCTCTTACAAGGAGGTTCACTGTAAATGACTGTGCATGTGCTTATTTCACTGAGCACAGCCTTTGATATTCACATATGCTCAACCAACACTTCACAGAACCGGGTGTTCCAGATAAGGGAGAGCCAGGCTTGAACCCTCTCTGCACAAGCTTTCTAGAACCTGCAGCTCTATACAAAAACGTCTTTGAGGATGCTTTGAGGTAAGTTTAGAAGCAGGACAAGCTACTCAACAGTGAGCCTCTCAGTAGCAGTCAGTCACCTGTCCCTTCCTATGAGAAGCCTGTACTCGATGTCCTGAATACGGCTGTAGCTCAGTTACTAGCAAATAATACATGAGACATTTCAGAAAAGTTTGGTGTTTACTGAGGCTCAACCCATATTAGCAGAGGAAGTTGTTGATGTCATTTCTTTCAGTCAGACTGAACCCATGATAAGGAGAAATGAAAGCATTTCTCAACAGCAGGGTGAGTGATAGGCAACTGCACTCCTTGGTCAGTCTAGAGATACAGATAAAAAGCTGTTCTCTGCCAAGTCTGGCACTGCCTTCCACTGCCACTACCTCTAACAGAGCACAGGCACAATGACATTTCAAGCACCTGGTTTGTACTGAACTGCTTTGCAAAGCATTTTCAATTACTGCTGCCTGATACTGGCAGAGTAAGGCTGGCAGTCAGAGACAACCTTTATTATTAAGTCAATTGAGAGAGCTGAACGGAAGATAAGCCTTTGGGTGTAGAAGACTTTCTAGAGCCAGAAAAGGCTAAGATAGCTGCCCCACAGGGTACCATCACTGCCACCCACATGGCTGGCCAGGTTGGACTTTGCTTCCCCACAAGAAGGACAATGTACCCTTGCACACTGAAATTAAATCAATTGAAATTAAATTAATCAGCTGAGTTTGATCAGCTGTTTAACTGCATATAAGCTTAAACTCTGCAAGATATATAGGCAGAAAAAGGGCAAATACTTGCACAGAAGACCAACTGATCTATAGCACATTAAGAACAGCATTTCAGAGCTATAACACATCCTGAAACACACTCTTCCAGAGAAACTCAGAAGTGTAGATGAAGACTCCAAAATCCTAGCAAACTACAATTGTTTAGGCTTCTGCTGAAAAGTCCAAGTGACCAGTTTCAGGCTGGTCTTTGCACCTTTCAGTAGGAATTACAAGCACCCAAGAACTCAGCGCGTACATGCCTACCAGAGACTGAAAAATCCTGTTCTTGGTTAGCTTAATCCAAGTTCTGGTACTGCCAGAGCTGGCACTGTGAAAGCAGGGATGAAGAGGCAAGAGATACGGAAGAAAGGTAACAGAGCAATGTGAATCCAGTGGCACCCAGGCATTTCACTGCTCTAAAACCATCATTTCCTATCCTATACCAAATCTCATCTGGAGTATAGCTGGAACTTAGCAGACTCAGATAATGTCTTCATATGCCTGTGTCAAGGTCAAAGGGTGTTATTTTGCCATCTTTACTTCCCAATGCCACATCCCAGAACAACTATTTCAATGTGTTAATCTCTGAGTTTTCACATGACAAGTTTAATAAAGCAGCTTTATGAAACACTAAGAGTTTAAGCCGCTATTCACCCCCTGAACAGAAAAAATACAGCTTTTACAGGAGGAGTAGAACAAATTAATTTTTGAGTTTAACTTCTTCAGAAAGAGTTCTGCAAGACAGGTTTTATCCACAACCTCCACATCTTTTCCACACCTAAAAAAAGACAGTCTGGCACAATCTTAGGTCAGCCTCATATTTTGTGCAGCTAATTCAGTAACACACAAAAGTAGCTATTTTTAAAAATAAGACAGAAGAATAGAAGAACTCAAACATTAGCTTTTATTTCTCTTCTCATATCCTTTCTGTTCTCACTTTTGACTTTCAGACCAAAATAAGCGATGTGTAGAATAAGAGGAATGGCTGCATGTCCACTGATCTAAGAAGAGACAAGAGAAGCTATTGAAACTTCTCTTGTGATATGAGAGCTAAACAAGCACCTCAGAGAGAAGGTGAGACAGGGAAGATAAAGAGAGCAACCAAAGACTAGTAGTCAATAACAAAACTCCCTGCAGAGGAAATACACGTTATCAAAGAAAGTCTAAAAATGAGATACCACAAATGCAAACAACTGAACTGAGTGTTCTACCATATCAGCAGGGACTAGAACCTGTCAACCTAAGCAATACCATGAACATGGCTGAGCACGATAATAATTGATAAATAAGGCATGTAAGATGAATACCCTGTACCAGTTAGCTGACTAATAAGCCAGGAACTTTTGTTGCAGAATGAGGCATTAGTGCTGTGAAAGTCAAACAGCAATCTAAGAGGCAGACAGGAATCTTTAATACTTGCCAGACCAGTGACAATTGTTCATCAACAATAAGAGGAAGCTGCTACAAATTCTCTGAGGGAACCTGCAAGAGAATACAGGTACAGAATGCAATCCCTCCAGCCATAACTGCATGAAAAAAGCTGCTCCTGACATACCTCTGCAAGCAAGTTAGCATCAGGTGAGAGATCTCAGCTTCTGTAACCCATCAATTGTGATAGATACAACTACACATCCTGTGCTGGAGGAGATCACAAGTTACACCTGAAGGTACAGAATGGGGCAGAGTCCCATCATACAGCGTAACAAGCAGGTACACAGCAGGCAACAAAAGCGATTTTGAAGCTGATGAAAGATGCTCGTAGCAGGGTCAGGACCTTGGAGCGTGAGCACCAGAGAAGAGCCTCGTTTAGCGGGAGCAGTGTGACCGGACAGGGGGCACAATCCCCCTGGCTCTAACTCACGCAAGGACCATCCTCTGGTCCGCACTCAGCTCTCGATCGCATCCCACGTCGGCCTTCCCTTCCTGCGAGCACAGGGATGTGCTGCTCCCACTCCAGCCCTTGCCCTGCACAGCCTCGCACCCCCAGGGAGCGAACGTGGAGGCTGTCACCGCACGGCCACCTCCCAGAGCTTCCAGCCCCGGGGAAAACAGCGAGGGGACCGAACACTGACCGCCACCGAGGGACATCCCCATCCCCCCCCGGCCAACAAACACGCGGGGCCGGGCGTGCAGGCAGTGCACTGCAGGACGGCGGCTGGGCAGCGACAGACACGGCCGCGGGGCAGCCCCGCAGGCCTGCTGAGAGGAACGGGAAGGAGGCCCGGCCGTCCCCTGAGCCCTGCGGGAAGGGGCTCCCGGGCGCGCCCGCCTCACCTGCAGCCCCGGCCGGGCACGAGGCCCCCGACAGCTCCCGCCGCCGCTCCCGCCCGTCTGCCGCGGCCCCGCCGCCCGCTGCCCTTTAGCAGCCGCCCTCGCCCTCCCATTGGCCACCGCCGCGCCGCTTCCGCCCAGGCGCGCGCGTCGATTGGCCAGGAGGCGAGATGGGGCCGGGGCGCTCCGTCACGGGTCCGCTGGTGCCATTGGCTGGAGAGGGAGCGGGGGGCGGGACGCCGCGGTTCCAATGGCTCGGGCACCTGTCGGTCAGGCGGAGGACGGTGATTGGCGCCGGCGGGCTGGGGGCGGGGCCATCGGCGCCGGCGGGGCACCGGGGCCATGACGGAGCGGGGCCTGAGGGAGCGGCGGGGTGCCGAGGGGTGGGGGCAGCCGCGGCTTCAGCCTCCGCCTCAGCTTCATTTTCAGTCCGCCGCACGCCGCTTCCCGCCGCCGGAGCCACCACCCGTGACGTGGGGGAGGCGGCCTGGGGAGCGGCTCCAGCTGAAGGACAGGGTTACTCGTCAGTGACACGGAGCTCGGTGGTCCTGAGGGCCAAAAACCGCTCCAGGCTGCCCATAAACCGTGTGGTGTACCCGGTGCTGGATACTGGTTACATAATACTGCGTCGTTCGGAACTACCTTAAAAATGGTGGCCGGGCCTTCAACATGCTGGGTTTGTTTATCACGGGCCCACAGGCCACCTCTGTGTGGCGAACGCTGGGACCACCCTTGGGCTGTGCCAGCAGCAGTGAAGGGTCTTCCCCGGTCCCTCAGAGTGCTCAGCATTGTCCCACCAAGTGGGGTGTGTGATGGGGACCGCGAAACCCACTCGGAGGTAGATGGACCTTGCCACATCTGGAAGGCACTAGAGGAAATAAATGATAACTGTTCACAATGCAATGTTTATAAACCTATTTTTTTTGTATTCTTCCAAAAGAGCCATGTGTTACATTGCTGGTTACATCAACCGTTCTGAGCTGTGTTAATGGTTGCTTTATATAACTGGATGGAAAAATCCTTCCTCTCATTTCAGATATTTTGTTTCCTCTGTTTACTGGGTGTTGGAGCTTCCTACGTGGAGAAAGCTCTCAGGGAGCAAGTCACATTTTCCAGGGTGCTGTGTACAGGAGAGATGAGTAACTGCTGTAGCCTGAGTCACAGGGAAGAAGGGAGTTCTGGGTAAGGGCAGAGAAGGAAATTCTGGAATGAAGGTGGCAGAAAAAACAGCATCCTCTTCTCCTCCACACTTGCTACAGGTGTGATCCCACACCACTCAGTCAAACAGAGTTGTATTCCTTATCTTTTAATTAACCTTGTGAAAATACCCAGGGTTTATGGTTGCTAAATTTGTCAGCGGCTCAGCTGGGCTGAGGTTTGGTGTGTCTCAAGGCAGCTGAGTTATGCTTGTGATCAAGTTAACAGATAGGCTCAGCAGATAAACATCCGGTATCAGGCTCAACTAAGTATTTGAAGAATGTGTTTGAGTTTGATTACAGAAAATTGCAGTCCAATTGATTCCAGATGTACCTTAGCTCCTTTACCATCTGATCCAGGCAGGAAAAAACAGACCCGGGCAGGAAAACACACCTCAAACTGGAGCTGAGCCTCCAGGCAACGCTTTTATTTTAAATCCTTGAGACTGTTAGAGATTTCTCTGACCTGAGGGAAGCTCAGCTATTAGAAGAGAGCTTTGTTATGGACCTGTCATAAAACAAAGCAAACCAAACTTGCTGCTCACTTCTTGCTGAGGAGAGGTGAGCACTGAAAAAGTGGCAGCACAAATTTACAGGTGGCTGTGGCAGTGGAAGCCAAAATCCTGAGCTGTGTTTATTGCAAGAAGGGAGGTGATGAAAAAGGTGCTGTGTCTCCAGAAAGGGAGGGAAGAACCAGTGGAAGTCATTGGTGTTTTACCCTGGGCAGTGTTGAGGGGTTCCAGCTGCACCTTGTGGTGTGGGAGCAGGGATGTCTGGGAGGGAGCGAGCACGGTTTGGGAATACAGATCCGACTTCGGGCTGTTAAAACAGCTGGTGAGCCGTGGCTTGTGAAGGAAGCTGCTCTCCCTCTGAGTGTGTGGGGAGCTGCTCGGGTGATGTGCTGGTGGGCTCTGCAGGGTTGGTGCTGGGAGCAGCCGTGTGTGCCTGTGCCATGGGTGGAGCGCTCTGGCTGGGAGCCAGGGGCAAGGCTGTGCCACTCACAGTAAACAGGTCATGCTCAGAAAATGCCATCTGAGCAGGAGTCTGAACCATCCCCAAAGGAAGAGTGCTGGAAAGAGCTGAGCTTCATCTCCAGCCTTGTAGAGGAGGGATTTAGCTGCTTCAGCCCAGCAGACATTTCTGCCTGCTGTTACTGCTGAGGGGTGGGATGGCAGTGTCCAGGAACATCCTAACGCTTTGGAGACAGGAGGAACCCTCTCTGGGTAGTGTGGCTACTGCAAAAGGGTACAAATGTATGTGCTGGAAACTGCAAGCACAGGAAGAACACAGCTTTGCCTCGTGCTTTGGGCAGGCAATTACCTCTGTACAGAGAGGCCAAAAAAAGACTGATGAAAATTCCACCTTTTTAAATGCAGCAGTTGGAAAGGTACCAGGCAGAGAGAACTCCACGTGCTGCTGAACCAGCCCGAGACATCCCCATGCAACACTGTGGTGACAATCACCTTTTGTTCTTCACATCCCTCTCTCTTTTGGCTGTTGCTGCCACAAGGAACTCTGAACTCTTTTTCTGCTTCATTTCCCCTGGCCCAGCTTTTCTCCTGCTCAGCAAACATGCCGTGTGCTGAAGGACTCCTGCGGACTTTGCACCCCTGAGGAAATCTTTTTGCCAGAGGAAACATCAGGGTGTTCATCTCTGGCAGTGTGTAGCAGGAGCAAAAAGGAAAACACCTCTTAGGCAGGGTTTGATTGCCAGCTGAAAATAAGCAAAGTGCCTGTCAGTGACATGTGAGCACAAAAAAGCTTTGCAGATGGAAATAAGGCAATGGTTTTTCCTCTTCTACTCTGCCTTCCCTGCAGTGCCAGTGAGGCTTTGGCTCGTGGGCTGCAGAGCCGTGCTGTTCCAGAGCCTGTTGGACCTGGAGGTACAGTGCTCTTTGGACTCTTACATATTTTCTGAAAATGGTGTCTAAAAGAGTAATGGGCACTTTGCAGAGCTCTAAATAGACCAGCCTCTGTCCTGAAGAGCTGGCAGTGTACAGAGGCAAGTGCCAGGGATGGGAGAACGACTGCATCACACAAACCAGCTGGGGAGGTGGCACGTGGCCCACCTGATCAGTATTTTTCCATCACATTCTCATTCAGCTGCTCCTTGCCAACTTCCAGCTCTGTCACGCTCCTCAAAAGGTTCTACTCTGGGTTTATTTAGCATGCTATTTATTTCCTAATTATAGAACTGAAGGGACTGACCTCAGCCCTGCTGGGTACTGCTGTCCACATTTTTGTCCCCTCTAGACCACAGGCTCTGATCTCCTCTAATGGCTGAAGGCCATTGCTAGAGACTTTCTGACTCATTTTTTTTTGTTTTTCTCCTAAACCCGAGGGGACTCAGACTGCTTGTACAGACAGCTTCGCTGATCATTTCAGAGCAGATGGGCTATTGCATTCCCGAATTCTTTAGACCAAAAGAGAAATGCTGCTGAGCTGAGCACTTTACCAGGCTGTGTTCTGCTGCTTCTGTCCACAAATTCCCAGCAGCCAGCTCACTGCTTTTATTCCACATCCAGCCACAGCTGCTGGCTGGAGGAAGAGGTTTTGAAAACCACTCCCTGGCATCAGCAGTGCTGCGGGTCCTGCTTTTGGTTGCTCCGTGGCACTTGAACCCTGCCTGGCTCCTCAAGCAGACTCAGTGGTCTAGGAGAAGGATCCATCTGTATCTCCCTGAAAGGAATCTGTGCCTCAACACTACTGAATTTTCCAGGGAGTCTGGTTAGGTGAAGTTCCTACCTTCAGAATACTTTCTGCCCCAAAAGCTGCTGGGCTGAGCAGACCTGTTCCCTGCAGCCACCTCTAATGCCACGTTTTATTCACTTAGAGCTGTTTCTGCCCCTTTCACACATTTTGGTAACTCAAGATACAGCTGCAGGAGTCAGGCAGTGCTTTGGTGTGGCACCTGTCCCTATAGCCACCTGCAGAAGCAGGAGGGTTCTGTGTGATGGAGGTGGCATCAGAGCAGCAGGTGTCTGGCAGGCAGTGGGAGCAGGGAGAGGAGGCGTCTCTGAGGGAAAACAGGGTGGATTCAGACAAATGGGTGTACTAGAGCCAAAAGGATGTATGAGCTGCTCCTGGAGAGTTTCCAAGATGTCATACTGAATAAAGGAAAGCTCTGGTCTTCTGTTTAATCCCAAGTGGTCTGTCTGACATTTGCCACTATAGCGTGTTCCTGAGGTTGGAGCCTGGAAAGACTGTGATTGTCCCGTGTCAGAAAGCTGGCAAGGGAGTCTGCTAAGGCCACAGTTTTTATGGGTTTTTTCAGTATCTGCTTGTGAAATGCTTTCTGTGGAAAAGTTTCCATAGAAGTAGTGGTGCCTGAGGAGAATGCAGGGTTACAATCCTGCAAACTGAAATGCTCAGTGAAGTGAACAATGGGATTAGCAGCTGCTTGTAAAAATCCAAATTTTAGGATTGCCTGAGGAATGGGGAAGGGCCTTTTCCTAGAGAGCAATATTTATGGAAATAAATTGAGCGGAGGCGGAAGCTACTGCCTTGTGCCAAAATAGTGGGAACTGGGATAGATCTGGGACGGAGGGAGAACACAATGGTGTTTGGATAATGGTGAGTATGAAAGAAATGGTTACAGTTGTGATTTGGGACAATGAGTGATGATGTTAGGGAGCAGAGAGCCAGAGCTCTGTTTCCTGGAGGTGTAGAAGGAAAGCAGGGGTGAGAGGAAACAGGCTTGATGCTGGTGCAGGGAGGTGGGTTGTGGGTGAGGTTGTGGGGGAACCACGGGAGCATGGTTTGGGGGGGTGGGTAGGTGGGGAAGAAGCTGCAAGGAGCAGCGGGATGGCTGGGATGAAAGGCTAATCCAGAGCATCTCCATGTGCCTGATGGTTTCTTGGAGGTGCACTGGCAGTCACAGCCAAGCGGGGAAGCTCTGCCACCATGGCCAGAGGTGAGCTGTGGGTGACCACCCATTTCTGTACACAGGCGCCTGGGAGGCTGCAGAGCAGCATCCCAGGAAAGCAAAGCAACTGCAGAGCTACTGCACTCCACTCCAGCTGACCTTACCCGGCTTTGCAGGAGCAGCACTTCCCTTTGTACCACCTCTGAGCTAAAGTATTGCACGGGCTGGAGGAAATAAATGGTGCTGCTGGTGCTGTGTACTGACCCCTTCTCCAGGCTAACTCCACCTTGGCGCATTGCAGGCTCCACCTTGCAAAACTGATGTCTCAACTTTTGGGAAATGACGTCTGATTTGCCACACGTCTCCTCGGAGCACACCAGCTTTAAGATCGTGACCTCCGGAGTTCCCATGAAATCCATCCTGGGATTTGGCAGTAACGCTGCAGGAGGATTTTGCTGGAGTTACGCAGGGCTGGACGTGTAGGGAGTGTGGCAGGATGGGAGGATGCGTGGCTGAGTGATGATGGTGAAGGTCCTTCCTCCTTCCAGCTCAAGAAAGAGCTACCGCCCCGGCGGAGGCTAGAGGGTGCTGTGCTGCAGGGAATGGGTGTCCTCCTCCTTCCCTGCTCAGCATCCTTCGGAGCCAGGTAAAAATTTGCAGGAAACACTGCCTTTGAGCTGAGATGAAGACTAAGGTGCTGGCTGCAGTTACGAACAACCTCCAGAGCTTTTATCAGACTAGAATAGTTTATTAGTTCATTATTTAGCACCCAGAAGGTGACACATATACAGAAAGGAAGGGTGGCTTTTCTCAGGTGGATGTAAAAGCAAAAAGAAGAGGACAGACAGGAGTGGGGAAAAGGAGCGAGAAAATGAGGAACAGATCAGAAGATAAGGAAGCTGAGTGGAACAAAAGCAAAGAATAGAAGAATAAAGAAAGAAAATAAAGGATGAAACCAGTGCAGAGGATCACATCCACTGCTGTGTCCAATTAAGGGCTTCAGATCTGAATGATGAAAGGGAGATTTGCTTGGGAGAAAAATAAAGGAGCACTTCTTGCTTTCGGCAGCTGAGGCTGCAAAGCCCCTGGCTGATGGGGCAGGATCAGCTCCTGTTTACCCAGCTGAGGTGTGGCTAATCCTGAGCACCGCAAAGAGCAGAGCTGAGGAGTGAGAAGAGGCCGGGGGGAGCACGGGAGACAGGGCTGTGTTTGTACAGCAGCTGACAGGCAGCTGCAAGACCAGGCAAAAACACGACATGCTCCCGAACAAGCAGCTCTGTGAGCCGAGGGCTGCTCCCTGGAAAGCCTGCCAGGAACCACAGGCAGCAGGAGCGAACGTGCCTCCTGCGTGGGGCTGCACGTGCTCTGCAAAACACAGCCCTGCCACCCTGGTGCTGCGGGTGGGGGTCACTGTCCTCACAGCTGGCACATCTCCCTGCCTGCCTGCAGCAGGTGGGGCAGATGTGCAGGCATAGCTGGAGCAGGAGGAAGCACAGGTAGAGATGTTCTTATATTTTTAGGTCTTGCAGAAGGCAACCTACCAAAAGTGAGAAGATGCAGGCATACAACAGAGGAGAAAGACTGTGAATGAGCCCCATTCATAGCTAAAGGGACTGCACCTCACTAGGGACTGTGGGGAGGTTCTGGGGTTCTTTCAGGTGAGCAGTGTGTCCAGCACAGTGTCCATGAAATCAGCCACGTCAGGTCTTGATGCAGGTGACCCCCCTTCTGTTTCCTACCTCAATCCTGAGGTGCGTTAGCAAGGACTGAAAGAAAGCTTCCTAAACTGGACAAAAGTTACCACACAAGCCCCTAAAGCTGCCCCGGCCCCCCCACATGCACCAAAGGAGGTGCTGGGGCTGCATCCGTAGGTCCCTGGGAGACATCTCCAAGAGGTACAAACAAACCTGGCCCAGAACATGGACCAAAGGGAACGCTCTGGTAGCATGCAAAGCCTTGTAGGAGCTAAGAGGGGCTGTTGAACCCACGTGTTTTCACTCTGTCTGCTCTGGATGTCTGCAGTGAGAGCCACTGCTTTTGCTGCTGGGGCTGTCAGGGCAGCAGCCCATTGCCAGCTGGGGACATGCAGGGACTCAGCACTGGAGCTGCAGCTGCTTAACTCTCTGAGAACACCGTGAGAATGCAGAATAGGTGGGATCTACTATTATTAACTGAGCCGTGGGGCAGGACAAGGAGGTGAGAGGGAACAGTGAAATGTGAAAATGCCTGGAGGGGGAGTTGATGGTAGAAGGCAAATGGGTTCATGCTCTAATAAAGGCTCTGTTGGAGGCTGGACAAAGTAGTTGGTGTGATGGGAGATCCCACTGAGAAGGAGGGGTGACTGCAGAGGACATATGGAGTATGACTGACTGAATGCATGTTGTAAAAACATGTTAGCATAAACTTCCTGGCAGGGAGGGAGAAACACTTGGGAGACTTTCAGAGGGCCACACAACTATGCGCTAGGAAACATCCCTTGGAGGAAATCTATGAAGCAGGTAGGGGAGATGGCTGGATACCCCTGCCCATCAGCCCACTCTTGTTTCTTCTAAGGAGGTCTTCACCTCTCCAAACTGTGTGTATGGAAACTGTACGGAGACATCTGTGGCTGCGCAGGGCTATCAGCTGGCTCCTTGCCTGGAAGTTGTTGTCGCTGCTGAGAAAGGAGGTAGCACAGCCCCAGGCAGAGTGCTCGGGGAGGACACAGCTGCCCGGCTGTCCCGTGGCATCCCCTGCTCCAGCCTCGTGTCCCCTTGGGTGCGTGCTGCCCCTGGGACTGGCTACGTGCGCTTCTCCATGGCGGGGCTGGACGCTCTGAGCAGGCAACAGCCCGGTGAGACCGTGGCGATGGCTCTGACAGATGTGTTTCATTGAGGACACATGTCTGGCTTGGAGCTTGTTTTCACTTCCTTTTGAGGGAAGGAGGAGCCATGGGAGAGGAGTAACCGAGTGGCTGAGCCGGCTCTCCTGGACACAGACCGCAGTGCCAAACGAGCTCTTGCTGCGGTTTCCACTGCGGCTTTGGAGGCTGCAGCCCAAGGGGCAGGAAGTGGTGGAGAAGGAGCTTCAACTGGTGTGCCAGCAGTGCAGGATCGATCCAGGATGGGAGAGAGACTGAGTCATGAGGGGAAGGCTCTGATGGGTCACGGGATGAGGGGGATGTGTGGCTCTTTGCCGGCACAGGAGCTCCTGCAGCAGCTCCAGCAGAAGGCACCAGTCACCAGGAACTTCCTTCCAGAGCAAAGGTCCTACAGGAGCCAACATCCTGCATCGGGGTCACCAGCCTCTCCACCTAAGAATGATTCCAGGTGGCCTCTGAGAGCTGCTTTGGCGTGTGTGAACCAAGGGGATAAGGAGCTGCCTCTGAGGTGGGATCACCCTGGATTCCCCCACTGAGTCAGGTGTCTGTGTGAGAGAGCAGAAGGGATGCAGGCACTGGTGCTTTCCTGCTACACCAGCCATGGTTGTGGCTACTGAAGTGTGTTTTAGAATGCCACAAATATGCTTCTCTCCAGGAAGACGTGAATCCTAGAGCTGTGGCAGTTCTCCCCTTGCCTGCCAGGTCCTGGGGGATCAGAGCAAGTGGGAGGTACGGAGAGGGTGGGACGGGCAGAGTTCAAACCTTCTCATTATGCTTCGAGATACAGAGATCAAAAGACAACTTTACAAACTAATAAGGCCTACACCTGGGCAGAGCCTCTGTCGGCATGGATGGGCGGGAGGGGAGCGTGTGGTAATGAGCAAACTGCCTCTTCTCCACCAGCCGGTAGGACAGGTTCTGGGCTCCTGCAAACAAACCCTGTGGTCTAGCTCGTTAGAGTTCATCAGTGTTGTTCCATATTCATATAGCATTAGCGCCATCAGGCCCCGTGTTTAATCAGACTGTGAGCTTGCCTCAAGCCCTGCAGGCCTTGGAGGTCCTTCCATTAAGCATACGCCAGAAGCACACGCACCAAATCGGTGGCTTGAGCAAGGAAGAGTCTTGTGAGTGTGATAACAGGGTGAGGATCAGAAACCTGCCACAGAAACGTGGGTTATCAGGGGAACCTGGATAATAAAGCTATCAAGTACACAATTTAGTGCTTTGTGTCAAGGCAGGAGCTTTCGAAGAGCTTCCTGAAAGAGAACAAAAGAGCCATGGCTTATCTTCCTGTGGCATCTGCTCAGTGCTCGAGCATGGTCAGGCTGCTCGATGCTTCTAATCCATCAGCGGTTTCGATTGTGCACCGTGGTGTACCACCGAGTGTGGGCTGCTGTTAGAGCTTGGTGCTCCCAAGCAACGGGCTACAGAGGGCAAGGCAAGCCTGGGATGTGTCCTGGGCAGATCTGTCCTGGGCAGTGCTCTGAGAGGAGCACCACAGGGAACCACTGCCACACAGGGGTTTAATCCTGGCCTGAGGTCGGTGCTCATCCATCATCATTGAGGAGACAGGTATTTCCCAGGGTAATTCCTGCTGTAGCATTTACAAATGACCTTGGGAAGTGGTGTTGTTACCACTGGCTGACGAGGCAGTGTGTGTAAGAGGCCAAGCCTGCATGTCTAGCTTTTGGATGGACAAAATATAGGGAGATATGTCCTTCCCTCCAGCCCCACCAGCCCCTGGTTTCCCATCTGCCAAATGAAGATGAAGGCAACACCTTTTCTGCTGGAGATAAGCATGGATAAATCCTTAAAGACTGCAAAGGATTCAGAGAGGGGGGTTATATAAAGGTGCTTACATTAAGTACCTTACACAGACACACCAGCTCTAAGCTGGGTATAATCTTGTTTATTTAGGTTAGAGCAAAGGACTTGAAGTTAAACTGGCTGGAATCTCATCTGAGCTCTGACAGGATCAGCCACGGGCAGTGGAGTAAAACCAGGGGATGGTGCTGCCCTTTGCCTTCTTCCTTTTAAATCAGAAAGTTTTAAGTATCCTAAAGGGCACTCAGTAGCCTTACAGAGCTTTCCATGCCCCAAGGATATTCAGTATCTAGGTTTTTTGATTATTCCTGAAGTTCCTGATTCCTAAACGTTAGCATCCCTATACAGCCTGTGTTTAAAGAAACTGTTGCCCTTTCGGTGGAAAGGGCAGAGTGTGGAAGCCTTTTGTTCCTCAAGAAACTAAACAGAGAAGTCTGGCTACATGCGAGGATTGTCCAAGCCAGTGGATATCTTCTGCAGTCGTTGGAAACCATGTGCTGGTAGGCCAGCGGGCAGTGACACTGGCTGGGGCTGCAGGAGGTTAGAGATACTGGCACAAGCCCTTGGTTATCCTGTTAGAGGGATTAAGAGCAGACTGGGGCTTAATCCACTGCTTTGGTGCCGCAGATCATTTCTCCTTCCCACTTGGAGTGGCTAACACGTGTGGCAGGATGGGAGGCTTGATCCCACGGGGCAGGAAAATTTCCCAGGACCTGTGCTGTGGCCTGAACCACAACTCTGAACTCTAAAAAAGAGTTGTGCCTGCAAAGGATGGGGCTGGCTACCTCTGCCAGGGATTTTTCTGGGCTCTCAAAACTGGGGAGAGAGAGGAAAACCATGTTGCAAGGAGTGTTGTGGGAGCGTTTTGGGTGGGGAATCACTCTGGGATGTAACAGCTGACTTTTGAGATAGACCTAAGCCAGTTAACTCCTTTACAGAACAGATAGTTGAAACAATAGGAGCTGCTACCCAAAAAAAGATCCATGCAAGGGCTTTGTTGGGGGTGGGGGGGCATCTTTGCTACCTGATGGTGGCGGGGAGAGGTCCTGTGAGCATCTGAGAGGGAGTGGAGGGAAGGAACATGAAACTGTGCTGATACTAAAGCTGTCACTGCACATTCATGAGCTGTGAGACGCACCCTGGTCAGTTTTATGGCAGATGGGGGCTTTATGCTTGGGCAAGGGATCAGCTGTGTATTGTTCGCCTCTCTTGTTCGCAGGAAAACACCTTTGTATAAACTGGAAAATAAATAGGATTGCATCAGAGAAATGCATGGCCCTATCATCACCTATTTTCCTCTTTATCACCCCAGCTACGGGAACCAGGCTATCTGCTATCAGCACAGCTTGGAAAGGGTTACGCACAGCAGAATCTGGCAGATCTCTCTGCAGAAGAAACCAAACCCAGTGGTAAATACTGCTATAGCAAGGCCTAAGTAGTCCCTGCAGAAGGGAGTGAAATTACGCCTGACCTTTGACCTACCCAACTCTTTCAAGTAGAGCCATCCCTTGCAAAAACTTGGCGGCTATAGGAGGCCAGGCGTGGTGTTCGCCTGTGGGAGCTGTCTCTGTTCCTTGTTTCTTCCCTGCCCTTGACAGGTTGTTACTCTCTCTTCTCTGCTTCCCATGTCCAGAGCTTCCCTGTGCCAGCCGGGACAGCAGAGACACTTCCCAACTGTAGTTTCCCATGGGATGCCCCTCTCTGTCGCAGGTCTCCATTCAAAGAGCCACTGGTACTTGCGAGAAGCACTGTCCCCATGGAGAGCACTGCTGCATCTGGCCTCCACAACTCGCTTTTTAATATCCTTTCCCATGCACGTTCCTCAGGACATTGGCATTCATGCCTCTGGGGACAGAAGGAAAACATTTTGCTTTCTGTTTTTAGAGAGGCTGATGCTTTTTCTGCAGCTCCCTCTGGGTCTTGCATTCTCTCCGAGACTAATCCAGGCAGTAGCCCCTCAAAAGGCCGAACAAACACCCTTGTCCTAGTTGCTTGTGCACAGCCCTGGGAATCTTGCCCTGCGCTCTCCTCCTCCTGACCTTGTTTTCCTCGGAACACCACAGCAGTAATTACCCTGAGGTTGAAGGGTTATTCGAAAGCAAGTACTGTGTCTTGTGTGCTCCCTCCTTTCCAGCTGTTGTTTCTCCCTACACCAGAGTTAAACTCTACCTGGAGTTTTCTTTGTGTTGTTACTAATTTAGGGAAACACCAGCAGTTAGGGTGGTGGGTGTGGGTGGGAATACGTGTCCAGTTCCACGTGTTTCTCATTCTCTGGTGCTCTGAGAAGTCACCAGCACGCCGGGGCAGCTGGACCTGCCACTGGGTCTCCCCCTAGGGTGTCGTTCATAGTCGGAGTGCTCTCATGGGCTCTGGTTGACTGACAAAAGCATTAGCTGGGCACTGGAGTGGAAGTGGGATGACTGGTCAAAGTGCATGGCATGCAGCTGGACTGCCCAGCTCATGGATGGCTGCCGTGGCTGCATTGCCAAAGGCAGATATGTAGCAACACTCGGACAGACTCAACACATAAATATGAGTGGCCCAAGTGTCTGAGGTGGGTTAGTTGATGCTGAAACGGAGGGTTTTGCAAGAAGAGAGAAAAGTTCCTTCACATTTAGGAGGAGGAGGAGGGTTTGGAGTGGATTTCCATTACAGGGTCAAATGATCCAGCATTCCTGTGCTGTGCAGTGCTCTTTTCCAAAGAATTTGCTGCTGAATATGGATTTAGCCTGAATATGCTTTAGCCTTCCAGGTCTAAATATGTTTCTGCCTTCCAGGGCAGAGCTCCCCACAGAGCACCAGTTTCTCTCAAGAGCATGGCTGGGCTTTTCCAGCTCTTGGTGTCTGGGCACAGCTCAGAAAGGAGCTAGTTTGTGGCCAAACCAGTGGAGCTGTGGTGCAGTGCTTTGGGCAGAAAGTTGTTACGTCACTCCCAATCCTTCTCACATATTTGCCCGACCTGGCTGCAAGCTGTTTTCCTTGATGCTAGTTCGGAGGAACTTGGGAAAACCCCACGCCACTGGCACGCTGGATGACAAGGATGGCACAGGGCACTTGTGTTCCCTGTCCATCGGAGGGGAAGCCCTCTCCAGCTTTCATCCCACCCAGGGAGAGGAAAGTGGGGTTTGTGCTGCAAAACAGCTCTGCCTTCTGCCAAGTGCTGGCAGCCCCCAGTACGTTCCGGTCCAACTCTGCCCCCTCTGCCTGCCAGCCAGGGCTGGGAGCCATGGGCACTGCCAGCCTCAGGAAGTCCCTCCCGGCCACCCGAGGGCCAGGATCTGGCTTGGGGTGAGCCAGCGGTGCCCCTCACTGAAGCATCATCAGCATGGCCGTGGTGGCTCTCACTTCCAGAGACGCCTTCGCTGCCTTGTTCCCCGTACCGCACGTGCTGCCTGCACGCCGGGGGCGCGGACCCTCGNTTTCGGGTGCTGCTGGCCGTGTCGGTGGTGCTCTCGCTGCTGCTGGTCGTGTCCGGTGAGTTCCGGGGAGAGAGGGTGCCAGGGAGCCGGGATTCTGGGGATCTGGGGGTGCCGGGGAACCAGGGTGCAGGGGATCCGGGGTGCAGGGAAACCTGGGTGCCAGGGAGGCTGGAATGCTGTGGATCCGGAGTGGTGGGGATTTGGAGTGCAAGGCTGTCCGGTGTGCAGGGACTCCGGGGCGCAGGGCAGTCCGAGGCGCGGGGGAGCCGGGGTGCAGAGAATCTGGAGTGCGGGGTTGTCTGGTGTGCAGGGGATCCGCGGTGCAGGAGAGGGTGAGTTTCAGGGGATCCAGAGTACAGGGGAGCCCGGAATGCTGGGAATGTGGAGTGCGAGGGATCTGGGGTGCAGGGATTGTCCGGGGTGCAGGGGTTGTCCGGTGTGTAGGGGTCGTCCGGTGTGTAGGGGTCGTCCGGTGTGTAGGGGTTGTCTGGTGTGTAGGAGAACCCGAGATGCCAGGGATCCGCGGTGCCGGGGATCCGGGACGTAGAGCGGGAGGATCTGGGGTGCAGGGTGAGTGGGTCCAGGCTGCGGTGCGGGTTCAGGGCACGGAGTGCGAGTGAGAGGGCGGGCAGCCCCAGGGCTGCTGCTGTAGGAGCAGAGGATCTCGGGTCCACGGCCCCGTCCCCGCTCCCCAGCCGGGAGTCTCTCAGCCGAGCTGCCCTGTGCTTTCAGGCTCAGATAGCCGTGCTCGCAATGTAAACAGCGTCCCAGGGACCGCCTGGTACTGCGCGCCCAGCTGGCCTGGCCAGGGCAACCCCGGGGAGTAGCAGCTCCGTCATAACCCCGCGGGTCATGCCTGGGGTGCCTGGCTCCAAAAGGGATGGACGAGACCAGGGAAAAGGGCAGCAAAGTCTAAGTGCAGGATCCAGGTCAGGGGACAAAGGGCAGCAGGAAGGGGTGAGGAAGGCCCTGTTTATATTCGCTTTCCCTAGGCAGCTGAGGTGCCCTTTTTGCCCTCCCGAGACCCGACTTCCCCCAGCCCTGCTGGGATGAGCTGTCCCAGTATTCGGAGGATGTTATTTTTGCATTCCAGCCAGCCTGTGGGTTCATATAAGCAAACATTTCCAAAAGCGGTGGCTGATCTTTGTTGCCTTGGTTCCTGAGTGTTCAGCCCGTGACAGCTCTGTCCCTGACTGGAGAAAAATGTGTATGTGGAGGATGGAGATGCTGAACAGCTCTGAAACCAGGCCTGAAACAGCTCAGAAACAGGAGCATCCAAAACTGCTTGCTACAGTGGAAAATGTGACCTGTGTGCCTCGCTGCTAGGCAGGGGGCTGGCTACCGACACCCACCACGTAAGGGATTATTCCTGGGAGGGGACAAAAGGAAGTCCAGTTACTTGGAATAACTAAAGTGTAAAACTTGGACCCCTCCTGCCCTGACCCTGGGAGGAGACCTTGCTGCTCTGTTGCTATGTCACACCCCAGACACTCCTGCGCTGGAGGCAGCACTGATGCTGGGGAGCACACGTTCCTTGACACTCTGTGCCTGGGGAAGCAGCCGTCTCCCACTGTTGAACAGAGGTAGCTCTGTCTGTGGGGCCTTGACTGGCTGCTGGCAGAGATCCTTGGGATGGGGTGACTGGATGTGCCCAAGACCTGCGGAGGGGTGGAAGGGCGTGGGGCAAAGGCATCCCCACGTATCAGCAGGAGCCCTCTCTTCCCGTGCTGTAGCTCATGGCAGCGCATTGATGGAGCATGAGGTCATGCAGAACAGGCTGGGCAGCACAGGCAGCGACTTGAACTGTTGCCCAAGCTTTTCTGCCTCCTGAGGCTGGGCTAAGGGAGCTACAGCATCCTTATGGAAACCTCCACCTGATGCTGGCCTGCCTGCCACCAGTGTGTACCCTACACTTGTGGAGTGTCAGGAAGAGTAGGATTAACTCGAAGAAGTCCTGCTATTAAAGGACTAATGAGTAGGAGCTCACTGAGTAGTAGCTTAGGCAAATGAGAACTGTGTTGTTTGGTGTGGGTCTGGGCACTGAGCCCACAGCTTATCAACTTCCACCTTCTCCAGGTCGTGCAGGTAATGAAGGGTTATTCCTAGGTCTCCATCTGGGTTCAGCCCTTGTTCTGACTTCTGCAGCATGGCAGAGAAATGCCTGGCATCAAGAGATGTGCTGTCCTGTTTGACGAGGAGTTACTGAGGCTTTCAGCCAGTTCCGTGGAAATCTGGTCTAGGTTTATGGAGTGTTGCCGCCTTGCAGCTTTTAGGCAGAGTAAATTGAGAGTGGGAGGAATTTCAGCCCAGCTCTTGCAATCTGATTCAGCCCTGCAATGGGGAGTAGAAGGTTGGAGGATGCAGTGGGTTGACATCATTCACTTCCCTCCTCAACAGGACAGGGTGGGGAAAAGAAGGAGAAAATCCAGAGTGGGTCCTTCCCATGGGCTGCCGTTATTCATTAACTGCTCTGGTGCGGGTCCTTTCCATGAGATACAGTCCATGAGGAAGAGACTGCTCCAGCCTGGAGTCATCTGTGGGCTGCACCGTGGACATCTGCTCCCCCATGGTCCTCCACAGGCTTCAGAGAGACGGGTCTTCTCCGTGGGCTGCAGTAGAACCCGTGCTCCTGCACCTGGATCACTTCCTTCCCCTCCTTATTCTCTGCCCGGGGTATCTGCAGAGCTGTTTCTCTCACATTTTCTCACTCCTCTTCTACAGCTGCTGCAGTGTTTTTTACTTTATCTTGGATATATTCTCACAGAAGCAACCCTAGTGCTGGTGATGGGCACCAGCTTTGAGCAGCAGAGGGTCTGTTTTGGCATTGGCTGGGACTGGCTGTCTCCAGCACGGGAGCAGCTCTGTTGTCTTCTTGCTGAGCCACCTTTGCAGCCCCCTGCCACCACCACCTTGCCACGTAAACCTGACACCGTGGCACATGCTGGAGGTGATGAACAGGCAGGGAAGATGGTGCAGCCCCACCAGCTCCATGGGGGAACCTGCCTGTGAGCCAGGGCTGCCTTCTGAGAGCTGCTCAGAGAGTGATGAAGGTCTGGCAGGCGTCCTGCAGAGATGGACCTTGTGCTTCCTCCCTGCCTGACTCCAGCATCTGGGAACTGAGGCATGCGAGCTCCCCCTACAATGATTTTTTTTGGTGTTCTTTCAAGTACAAACTTACATTAGCAAAACCCAGCAACAGCACCACCCCCTTTGAATGATCCTGTCCCGCTCGTGCCTGAGCGACCCCCAGCCTGGCCACTTACATTAAAAAACATTTAATGCACCAAAACCCTGGGTTTCCCCTGTCTTCACTTTCACATACAGGGTCTGTTAAACCTCTTTTTTTAATGTGCCAGGGCAGGGCAGGTCCTTGCTGCTGGTTATGCTCCTGCTCTCAAACATTGCTTTTGAATGCCAGCAGCCCTGTGCAAGGTCCAGCAGCCTGTCCCTGCCAGGTGCTCGCTTCCCTGTGGGATTTGCAGCAGACCAGTTCCTGCTGTTGGGCTGGGATGCCTTCGTGTGCGTGGGGGTCTGGTGGATGCCTGCCTTAGGGATGGTTTGTAGTGACACCTGGCTTTACTTCCAGGTGACTTCTGCGACGTGAACCACTGTCAGAATGGGGGCACCTGCCTGACTGGGATTAACGAGGCCCCCTTCTTCTGCATCTGCCCTGAGGGCTATGTTGGGATTGACTGCAATGAGACGGAGAAAGGTGAGGAGCTGACCCTTTCACAGGTGCTCCATGTCAGCCAGGAGCCTTGCAGAGAGGTGGTGTGCCCTTGTCGTGGCCCTGCACCACTGGCCCTGGGGTTCAGCCCTTCTGATGGCTGATGGACACACAGAGCAGAGATCCAAGTAGGGATATGGTGACGGGATGCACTTGGGGGGAATGCAGTGTCTGTGGGGAGTGGAAGCCCACTGGATGCTCTTATTTTCCGCCTGTACCTATATTACAGTTGTTTTTCCCCTTCCCCAGGGCCCTGCCACCCCAATCCTTGCCACAACAATGGTGAGTGCCAGCTGGTCCCAAACCGGGGTGACGTCTTCACCGACTACATCTGCAAGTGCCCTGCGGGGTATGATGGGGTGCACTGCCAGAACAGTGAGTACAGTGGTGGTGGGGGACGGGGGGAGCTGCTTGTCCTCTGAGAGCCTGGGGACTCCTCGGGTGACATCTAAGGGGTGTGTGCAGCTGTGGCTGTGTGGGGCACCAGGCTGTGTCAGGGACCGTGGGCTGTTTCGGGTATTGCAGGGCGGAGGGAAGGACCGTGGTGTGGGGACAGGTTGTGTGTGAACCTCGCTCTGCATCTCTGGAGGGACACGGTGCCTCAAGTAATAAAACAAGGGGTACCTTGAGGCTCAGCCTGCTCCACGCAGATTCCCAGCCTTGATGTGACTGAGTGTCCTGGTGCACCTGCATGGCTGCACTCAGTGGGGGCATGGCATAGACGGGTCCTTGGGTCTTCAACCTGTGCCACCCTATCATCTGGGACCCTGCCACAGCCCTTGTTCAGGGGATGCCTCCCCCTCTTCCTGCTGCACTGAATGAGGGCTCTCCTCTCTGGAGCTGCTTTTGGGATTACCCCCTGAGCTCCTCCACTCTCTCTCCTAGACAAGAACGAGTGCTCCTCCCAACCTTGCAAAAATGGAGGCACCTGCCTGGACCTGGATGGTGACTACACCTGCAAGTGTCCTTCTCCGTTCTTGGGGAAGACCTGCCACGTCCGTAAGTCCTTGACACCAACTGCACTGAATTTCCTTTCCCTCCTGTTCCTTACTGTCTGTCTCTCATTGCCAGGAGAGATCTCACCAGGTTTAGGGGATTTGGAGGGCAGCTGTGGCTGCCTTGATGCCAGCTGGCCTGATCCTAAGAGAGGGAAGATCCTCAGGAAGGTGCTTTCTCCTCTCTGTAGGGCCCCAGGATGGCCCTTTCTCCTCCAGACCTCCGTGCTGTGAGACAGACTGATGGATGGTGTGGTTTTGGCTGAGGGATGAGGAGGAGAGGACATCCTGGGGACGGCCAGGTCCTAGAGCTGGCCTCCCTCTCCTACTCGGTCCCCAGACAAGAAACAAATGACCCCTACTTCTGCTGTCTGGTTACTGTCTCTCTTTGATTCTGATCCCTTCTGCCCCCAGGCTGTGCTGTTCTCTTGGGCATGGAAGGAGGAGCCATCTCTGATGCTCAGCTCTCGGCATCCTCTGTTTACTATGGCTTCCTTGGCCTCCAGCGCTGGGGGCCAGAGCTCGCCCGCCTCAACAACCATGGCATCGTCAATGCCTGGACCTCCAGCAACTACGACAAGAGCCCTTGGATCCAGGTACCTGTGGCAGGACTGGGAGTGCCAGCACAGAGGGCAGCCCCAGCAGCCACGGGTGGGATTTCACTGTTCCTGGTGGCAAATGTGGGGCTAAATTGCTGCAGCAATCTGCCACCCCGGGGCATCTTGAGATGTGCCTAGAGGAGGCAAGTCCATTGGAGGAAGGTGGGACCTGAGTTGGTGATCCCCCTAGCTCTGCCCACCGCGAGATGCAAGGCTAGAAGGATGGAGGGCTTCCACTCCACGGGAGTTCCAGTGCTCTGGGCAGCCCCTTCCCTTGTCCCAGTGCCCATCCTCCCACGCAGGATTGGTGGTGCTGGTGGGTGCAAGGGCTGTGCTCCCCATCCTCACAGCGCCCTGCTCATCCTCTTCTCCCCTCCCCAGGCCAACCTGCTGCGGAAGATGCGGCTGAGCGGGATCATCACGCAGGGCGCGCGCCGTGTGGGACAGCAGGAGTTCGTCCGCGCCTACAAGGTCGCCTACAGCCTGGACGGGCGGGAGTTCACCTTCTTCAAGGATGAGAAGCAGGATGTAGACAAGGTGGGCTGCGATGCTCCGTGTAGGGGGTGTCCCAGTTCCCCCATCCAGTGTTGGGGTGGCTGTGAGCTGTGTCCCCATGTGTGGGAAAGTGCTTTTGACCTGGGGCAAAGCTGTGTTGGGAACCGTCCTAGCAGTGAGATGGCACAGGCGGTTCCAGCACCGAGCAGTACTCCCTGCCTCCGTTTAATTGACCATAATAAGCATAATCAGAGAAGCAGCACTGAGTTATTTAGGTCATTCAGATAATATCTTTATCACTGACACACTGTGGGAACTGGGCTCGGTCTGGGAGTGCTACTGAGCAGCTTGGGTGGCTCAGTGTTGTACCTGCACCAAGCACCAGCTGACAGTGTGTCTCTCAGAGCAGGGATACTCATAGTTTGCAGTGCTCTCCACTCCCAGTTCTTTATGGCAAGTGTCTCCTGCTGGCTTTCTGAGCATCCAGGGAATGGTTGGGAGTATCTGCTTTGCTTTAAAAAAAGTAGAAAAATTCCTCTTGTTTCTGCGGCAGCAGAAAAAGTGCATGAAAACATGGTTTGATTCTATTTATTGTGTTAAAAAGAAAGAAGCGAGCCACCTCTGTGCTTATCATGATTTGAGGAGCACTGTGGTAGTGGGAGAGAGTGAGTGGCTCTGTGGGGGTGAGGACGAAGCAGGGAATGTTGCAAAGCCGTGTTGAGAGTGTTGGAGCTGCTGCAAGGTCCTGCACCGTTCCAGGGCACAAAGGCAGAGCCCAGCTTCCCGCTCTGTGCTCTTTTGCCACTGGCAGTGCCGAGATCTCTCCGTCTCCTGTGCAAGGGATTTGACACACGAGACCGTGGGAGAGCTGGGGCACTGAGCCCTGCTCGCTGTTGCAGGTTTTTGAGGGGAACATGGACTATGGCACCATGAAGACCAATATGTTCAACCCTCCCATCACGGCCCAGTTCATCCGCATCTACCCCGTGATGTGCCGCCGCGCCTGCACGCTGCGCTTCGAGCTCATCGGCTGCGAGATGAATGGTAAATGCTGGTGCCTCTCCCCTCCCCGGGGGCTGCAGGGCAGGGGGTGACACGGGGCAGGGCAGCACCCCTTGGCCTGCTTCTGATCCCTCCGGACAAGGGGATTTGTCAGTGCTTGTTTTTCCTCACCCTGATGCCAGGAAATACCCAGGGGTGCGTTTGGGGAGTACAAGCCGTTAATCCCATCAGCTCAGCCAGCTCGAGCTGCATTCTCACGCTGCTAACACCTTCCCAAGCCGGGAGTTTTTACTGTGCCCCCTCCCCGTCTGAGCTGTGAACCCGCTGCTTTTCCTGCCGGAGAGCTTGAAAAGCAGCGGAGGATCAAAGTCCTCTGGGAAATGTAAGGGATCGTCAGCCTGAGCCCTTTCCCTGTGCCTCCCGCATTCCTGCCCTGCGGCACATCCCTGGGAACTGAGTGGGGCTCGTGTCTCGGTGTGGGAGTGGGATGCTGTGGGGGCTTGGGTCCTGTCCTGCTGCTGCGTGGGTGTGGTACCATCGGTGCTTTTGGCTGGGGGTGGCTTTGCTTGCTCTTTCCACTTATCCTTTGCTTATCCTTCTCTGCCTCCTGCCAAAGCTTTCTATGTTCCAGGGCTGGGCTGTGCTGAGCTGTGGGGACACCCACTCATCCCTGCAGCAGGAGGCACTGTGAGCCAGGGAATAGCTGGGAGCTAAAAATCCCGGGAAAAGGCAGCCCAGCGCCTCTGCTGAGCATTTCCCTGCCTGGCTCTGATGCTGCTCCGGGCGGTGGAAACGTGAGAAAGTGGGGATGGCTTCTGACAGGGCTGTGGGGTTTTGCTTGTGACGGTGCTGTTGTCTCTTTCCTTTTCACTGCCTGTGTAAACTGTTGTGTTACAGTGTATTTCAACACGGCAGGTTGCTCGGAGCCTCTGGGCATGAAATCCCGCCTCATCTCCGACCAGCAGATCACAGCCTCCAGTGTCTTCAAGACCTGGGGCATCGATGCCTTTACCTGGCACCCTCATTACGCTCGCCTGGACATGACAGGCAAAACCAACGCCTGGACAGCCCAGCACAATGGCCAGTCCGAGTGGCTGCAGGTGGGTCTCTGGTCTCTGTAACCTCATGTCTCCCCACCAGCTCCTCCAGCAATGCCCCTCTTGTTTCAGGGTAGCTGGAGCAGCTGGGTTGGTGTGGCCAGAGCCTTGCAGTGGGTCACAAAGTCCAGCAATGCTCTCTCCGAGCGGGGATCACAGGGGCAGGTCAGGATGGAACCACAGCCACTGGTTTTGACAGCAATCCTGCAGCTCTGGGTCAGAATCGGTGCCCATAGGGACAAGGTGGTGCCGTATCTGCACCTTCTTGTGGGGTGCATCAAGCCTACAGCACCCCAGTTCTGCCTCACCCCCTGAGGAAATGCCATCCCAGCCTGGCGTGACCGTCCCACCACCTTCTGGCTGCCCAGAACAGCATGTTTCTGTTTTCAGGAAAAAATCAGGCTTGCTTTTCTCTTCCCAGTCTGGAATAGAAACAAATAGTTTTGAAATTTCCTTCTCAGTTTCCTTTCCTCCCCTGTTTTTGTACTTTTCACATGATTCCATGACATAATAGGACAAAGCCGTTTAGATATTTGTCCCGCTTTTTATTTGGGAAATGATTAAAAGCAGCTGCCTCACAACTCTAAATAAACCAGCTTATCGAGATGTTGGCTGATGACAGGGGTCGGGATGACACGCTGAGTTGGGCTGTTGCACCACAGGCTGCCTGTGTATAGATTTACATGTACGCTCAGGATTTACATGTATTGTATAGCTGGAACTGTCCTCCATGAGCATGGAAACAGAACTAAATTAATGAGACTTTCAGCTCCTTTGGTGGTTTACCCTGTAACATGCCAGCAGGAGTAAATACAGTGTGGCAGAGTAAAGAGAATAGGAGCTGTCTCACTTAGAACCCAAATGTCAGATTGTGTTGAACTGCATATTTTCTCAGCCAGAATTGCTTTCCAGTGGAAGTGCATTTCCTCTGTGAATCCCAAGGTTTTTTTGAGTTGAGATTTTTTGCTGTCCTTCCCACACTGATGTTTCCGGCAAAAATGTGGAGGTGGACGGGGTGGCCAAGGGAGCTGAGTTGGGTTTGCGCCCACTTTTGGTTGCTTTGAGGGATGCTGTGAGTGTTGGAGGATCAAATATTTCACAGTCGTGTTTTATGATTTGTCTGGCATTGGCATGGGGGTCAAGTGGTGTTTTCTCCATTCATGATCCTCGAGGACCAGCTCTTCCTGGCTGCCTCTGGAACATGCAGGGTGCTGTAGGGTGGGAGCACTGCTCCTGCAAGGAGCTGTGACGAGCCTTGTCTCTGCCAGATTGACCTCCGGGACCAGAAGAAGGTAACAGGCATCATCACACAAGGAGCCCGTGACTTTGGGCACATCCAGTATGTGGCAGCTTACAAGGTGGCCTACAGTGACAACGGCGCGTCCTGGACCCTGTACCGGGATGCCCAGACAAACAGCACCAAGGTGGGTGTGGGGAGGGCAGGGTGGCTTCTCTGGGGCTCAGGGATGGGTGGTGGGGCTGAGGTCACAGAATCACAGCATCTGCTGAGTTGGAAGGTACCCACAAGGATCATTCAGTCCAGCTCCTGGCCCTGCACAGGACACTGGAAGAGCCACCCCATCCGCCTGCGAGTGTTGTCCAAAGGCTTCTTGAACTCTGTTATCTCGGTGCTGTGACCGCTGCCCTGGGGCCCTGGCAGCACTGACACCCACCTTTCTCCTCTAGATCTTCCATGGCAACAGTGACAACTACTCGCACAAGAAGAACGTGTTCGATGTGCCCTTCTACGCCCGCTATGTCCGCATCCTGCCCGTGGCCTGGAACAACCGCATCACCCTGCGCGTGGAGCTGCTGGGCTGCGATGAGTAGGCACGGGGAGGAAGGACGGGGCTGCTCTTCCCCGCCGCCCAGCCTGCACCCTGCCTGCCCCTGCCCGCTCCTGCTCTGACCTCACACCCCCTCTCCATGTCCCCACACTCAGGAGGCGGCCAAGAGGGCTCCCCTGCCCCGCATTGGTGCTGGGGCTGCAGCACTGCACTTTATGGGGCCCTTGCAGGTGGGGTGTGGGGACGGCTCCTGCCCTCTTGCTGCTCCAGCCAGGGCTGAGACCCCCTCCTGCAACTGGAGCTTTCTTGGGGACACCATCCTGCAAATGAGGCCTTTCTCGGGGACCGTGTTCTGCAACCAGGGCTTGGCTTTATCTTCTCAGCCAAGCCTGGGGACAGATTTTCTCCTCCTTGCTTCTGCTTCCAGCAGAGAGGCTGCAGCCAGTGGCAATCCCATGCCTGAACTGGGTCTCGGGGCTCAGCAGTTTTCAGGGTCTTAGGGCAGGCTCCCCTGGCTTGCAGCCTCCGATGTCCCTCCTGCTCCCTGCTTGTCTGCAAGCAAGGGCTGTGAAAATCCTCTGAAAAAACTCGGCTGTTGTCCCCTGCCCTGAGCGTCCTTGCCTGCGATGTCAGCACCACATAGTGCGAGTGGAGTGACGAGATGGTTCCTGTCAAGAGGCACCGGCTCCCCCCTGATGGTGGCTCTACCTGCTGGGCACTCTGGCAGGCACCACAGCAGGCGTTTTGGCAGGCACTACCCATTCCCCTCCCTGGGATGCCAGCTCCAGCATCCTCCCAAGTCTCAGCATTGCCATCATCCCCAGCTTACTGCAGTTAGGGGTGCCTGGACGTCCCTTGTCCTCAGAGCCCAGTGGTGACCAGGGGGACTACGATCTGGTAGTGGGGAGAGTCAGTTTGTAGCCACAAGGATGTGGAGAAAAGATGGGAAAGGTGGTAGTTAAACCACCCAAATGCAGTGGGCAGAGCCGTGCCATGACCCTTTTTGTAACCTGATTTTTTCCCTTTTCATGGGGTGGAAGGGAGCCTCTTGCAATGCTCGAACCCTTGGGATTAGCAGTAGGAGATGAGTGAGACCCAGGTGGGAGCATGGGCGGGCTGTCCCGGGCTGGCAGCAATGGGATGTGAAGCGGCCATGAGGCTGGGCTGGCAGTGGGTTCACTTTGGCAAGGGCTGAGGGAGCCCAGGTGGGATGGCAGCGATGGCCCCACTCTGGGGTGTCTCTGACAGTATTAAAACCAGCTTAAACTTTGGGGGGTGTTGGCTTGTTTTCTCTGTGCCCCCTCGAAAGCCATCTCCCAAAGCCCGGCTAGTCTGGTGATCCTCCAGGATTCCCTCTGAGCCCCTCAACTCCTCCGTTCAGGGGGATTGTCAGCTGCTGTGCTGGCCCCGCACCTCTCCTGCCTTCACAGACCCTCCTAGCTCCCTTCCCTGCCTAAAAACAGGCTATCTCAGGGCTTTATGTGCATCTTTCCCACTGCCTCCACCCTGTCGCAGCTGCTGGAGACTGTGCTCGCAGCTGGCCAGGCACGGCGGGATGGGACCTGGGGAGGGGAAGCCTCTATCAGCACCCCACACCCTGTGTCTCCTCCTTTGGCTTTGATCCTGGAGCAAATCCCCCATGTAGCCTGGAGCTAGATTGGCTCTTACACCCAAGCGCGCTCCCAGGGCTGGAGGGAGCTGTGAATTTTGTGAGGGATGCTTGTGGAGATGTTCCCAGAAGAGCCCTTTTGGGGAGGGCTGGGGCAGGATCTCCCTGCACTGAGGGTGTGATCCCGTGTAGGGAAGGAGCACTGTGGTGAACAGGACAGAGGAGCTTTGCTCATCTCCAGAATCTGCCACACTGGGCAGGGACCCCTGAGGTTGGCATGAGTGGCCAAGAGTCACCTATTTATGCCATACGCAGCTCTCTGTCCCTGCAGCTCACAGGACAATCTTCCTGTGCCTCCCTGCTGCCAGCAGTGCCCTGCTGAGCCAGGCATCTCCTCCTTGGGTCTTCCCTATGGGAGGTGGGCTCATGCCTGGCCCCGTGAGTGCCCGCTCTGGGCACCAGAGGAGCTGGGGGTCTACTTGCGGAGACCGGGCTGAATTCATTGTGGCTGCAGCTGCTTGGTGACAAATAGCAGCCACAGCTAGAGCCAGGGACAGGGGGGACAGTCTGCCCAGTTCACCTCCAGACATGCTACCCTTATCATCGGGAAGCTGAGGCAGAGATAAGAGCAGTTCGCTTTGAGTCCAGCCAAGACAGCCGTGAGCCAGGGATAGGGCAGAGGCTCCATGAGGAGGGTGACGGGAGCAGATGTTGCTCATCAGAGCAGGGGATACATCCTCAGCCCCTGTCTGCTGCTTCCCCCTGCCCATTGCTACCCCCCAAGCCCCTCTGACGGATGCTGAGCCTCTTCCCAGCCTTGTGGCATTTCCTTCATCCCCCGGAGCCCCAGGATGGGGGGATTGGGAAAGCTGGGGTGCCCTCCCCGCCATGCGCAGCCCCTCATGGCTTGTCCCTATCCTTCTTGTGCTCTTCCCGGACGCGGCTGGGTTGCTGGGACAGCAGGAAGGCCGGGATGGCCGGCACGCTGCGGCACCCCGCTGCCTGCTGACTCGGCTGCCGGTGCTGCCAGCTGCTGGGGAGCTGGTTCCTCAGGAAGCAGCCGTCGGGGAGAGCATCCTCTCGCCGCCACCCGGAAAGCCCAGCACAGATCACAACCTCCTCCGTCCCACCAGGAATGCGAGTGTTCCTGCTGGAATCATCCTGTGCAAGCAACATTTCATGGACAAATCTCTGGTGAGGCCACAGCAGAGCTGTCAGGTGCTGGCTTTGAGGCGAGGAAGACAGGGATGACACTTTTATGGCTCCCGTTCAGCCAAATGCTCAGCCAGCACTAGACACGCGCCCCAAACATGTGCTCCCAGGTCAGAGCAACCCTGACCCGGCACAGCTTTGCTCAACCTGAAACCTGTGGTCACACCCGGGGTACCCTTCAGGGAATAGAAAACAAAAAGAGGGTGAGATGTGGAAAGGAATGAAGGAGTTTCCTTCTTCCTCAGGGACTGCTGGTGGCCAGATCGTTCCCCGTGCCCCCTCCTCCCTAGGAGGAGATGGAGAAATTATTGGCCACATCCAGACAAGACTTGTGCCCTAAGGTAAGCCAGCAGCTGTTGCTTGAAAGAGGTGCCTAAAAGCATCCCTGTGCCCTTCCCTGCTGCCGCTCCCCTCCTCAGGCCGGGCAGAGGATGGCTGCTGGCAGACACCGTGGTGCAGACAGTGCGGGCAGCGCAGGACACTGTGGGGCTTGTTCCTCGGTTCTGGAACAGTGGGATAGCCACGCCAGGGAGCAGCGTGCCCCGACAGGGCTGTCTGTTCTCTGCGCAGCCCAGGGGTGGAGGGAACCATCCCAGTTCCTGGGTCACTAGAACAGCTTGGGCGAGCAGCTGCAGCGGGGCACTGGTGGCCAGGGCGCAGCTGGGACACCATCCCACCACCTCCTCCGGCCAGGGGGCAGGGCTAGGGGTAGCAGGGACCGTGGGCCAGGTTGCGGGCAGTGCAGCGGCCCCGTGCCGGCAGACGTAATTGTGCCTCCATTGTGGGCTGCGGGACACGCTGCTCCGGGCAGGCGAGCAGGCGGCGTGCCCGGCCGTCACACTCCGTGTGCCGGGGCAGCCCGGCTCCGCCGCGTCCCTCCTCGGCGAGGGCTGGCAGGGCTGGTGGGTGTGCAGGGAAGAGGAGAACAAGGAAGAGCGGTGCCTCCAGACCCCGCGTCCCACAGCCATCCCTGGCCGGGGCTTCCCACGGGGAGCAGGGGCTGTCGTGCCGGCGCTGGCGGCAGATAACGCCGTTTCCTTGCTGGCTGCTCCCTATCAGCGTGGCGGCGACGGGCAGGCAGGATCGCACCCCGAGCGCTCCGTGCTGGGCGATGTCGGGAAGGGGTCCTGGCCCCCTTCACCCCGCAGCCAGCCTCGGGACGTTTATTTTTACACGGGTTGTTTTCTTTCCGGCTTGAAGCCATCCTGCACGGCGGCAAGAGCTGGACCGGGGCCCCCACGCCTCATTTCCTTGCCATAAAACAACAAAGTGGGGGGTGAAGCAGCGCACTGGGCTGGGACAGCGGGTCGATGGGTCAGGGCACACGCCGCATCGTGGTTCCTCTGTTTGGCCCCTCTGTCTATCCCCTGACCGCATCCCCTGGCGGTGCCGCCGTGCTGCCCTTCCTGAGGACTCGACCTGGGGCTCTTGGAGCTGGGTCTACATGTCTGTGTGCCAGTGGGAGCTGGCGTGGAGGGCATCGTGCAAGTCTAGGGATGATGCCCCTTCAGATGGGTGCAACTGGGCACCCCAGAGCTTTTGCCCTGGTTTCTGTGCCTCTGCTTTGTCCCCACAGCCCCAGGTGGACCCTGAAGAGGCTGAACCCCACAGCTCAGCTGTCTCTCCTGAATTCCAGAGCAGGCAGGCACTGCCTGCACATCCTGGGCACAGAGCACTCCGTGCCACTGCCCACCTGTCCCCAGCTGCTTCTGTGCCTGTGCTGCTCCAGCCACGTGTGTGTTGGACACCACCTTTGTCTGGGGACCGTGGCCAGTGCCCTCCAGTGGGATGTGGGACAGGAGGCGTCCCTTTTCCCCTGGTACTGTGGCTTTGCCAGGGCTTTGCACAGAATATCACAGGATGGACCCACCAGCCCCAACAGGGCACGCTTCTCCCCACTGCTGTCCCTTCCAACTCAGGGGCAGTGCAGGCAGCTGGCATACTGCAAGATGAGGTGTGCGAACAGTGTGTGGGCAGCATGTGGGCAGTGTGAGGATGCATGGTGAGGCCATCACCCAGGCATGGTGGGCAGGCAGGGGGCCGGGGGCACCCACCCCAGCTCCGGGCTGCGAGCAGGGGGTTGGGAAAGGCGTGTGTTTCCCTTTAAGAGGCAGGCCCTGGAGCTGCTTCCTCTCAGCCCTGCAAGAGCCCTAAACACAGTGCATCTGCCTGCAGCCTGCCTGCACGCCTGCCTACAGCCTGCCCGCAACCAGCGTGAGTAGGGCTTGGCCCCAGTGCCGGGACTGGGGAGGGCTGGCACCCGGGGGCAGTGGGCACCCCGCTTGCCGCGAAGGGCAGGGGGGAATGGCATTGCCATGGGGGGAGCCGGGCATCACTGTGGAAGGTGCCCGGCATCGCTGTGCTGGGTGCTGCAGCACGATGCTCGCGGCGCTGCAGCCGAGAACGCTGGGCCCGCTGCACGCCCCTGCAGCGCTGGGTGCTGGGGGGGTCACCGGGCGCTGGCGCTCAGGGGGACCAGCGCTGGTGCCCTGCAGCCCGAGGTGTGAAGCTGCCGTGCGTCGAGCCCACCCTGCGGCGCGTGGGCAGCACGTGGCGGTGTCCCCGCGGCTCCGGTGCCAGCAGCGCCGCGCCGGCTCCCGGCGCTGTGCCCGCGCCCCAGCCGGTGCTCCCTGCGCCCTCGGGCACCGCCTCTGCTGGCCCCAGAGGGTGGCAAATGTGGCTGCACCCCACGGTGGGCAGTGGCACTGACTGCAGAGGAGAGTCCGGGATTGAGCAGCCTGTGGTGAGAGCAGCCGGTTTCACGCCCCGGACCCCAGAGGGCACCACCGTACCCCGTGTGGGACCCTTCCGGGGTTGAGCATCTGCTCTCTCACAGCCCCCTGGCCGGGGATGTGTTTGCAGGCACTCGAAAGCCTTGTCTAAGCAGGGCACAGATGTCAGATCCCCCCTCCCCGGTGCTGGAAGGGGTCTGCCGGAGGCTTGCCGGGTGCCGGGCCCCCTCTGCCGGCTCCGGGAATGCTCACAAGTAGCCAATTCTGCTGGTAGCACCCTGGGTGAGCCCCGTGCAGGTCACCCTTGGGTGTCCTGGACCCCAGAGCTCGGGGCAGTGCATATTTCTGGTGCCGTGGGGCAGCCGGGCTGCTCCCCACCCATGGGACGTGCTTTGGGAGCCAAATGTGTTGCATGGGGTCGGTGCCAGCCATGTCTGTGATGCAGAGCGGCAGCCCCGGGTTGGACTAGGGGGTCCTTGGCCAGGACGGTGAGTGCTGCCGGGCTTTGTCCGGAGCCGGGGCAGCAGAGGCAGCCCGAGTTCTCTCCCTCCCTCCTTGGTCGGGTTGCACGCTCGGCTGCCTCTGTAAACCGAGCTTGCTGCTTTACAGTGGGGCTCAACCACTTCTCTCCTCCTGCACCCCTACGCGACGTTTTCCCGGTGCTCCCTGTTCAAAGGACACCCTGGGAACCCGTTTCTCCAGCTGCCTCGTCCCCGGCTTGGTCTCAGCACTCCTCTGCGGGCCAGGTGCTCCCCACAATGGGCACCCCCACAATGGGCACCCCTCGATGGGCACTCCCACAATGGGCACCCCCCAATGGGCACCCCCACAACGGGCAGCAGCAGTGAATGTGGTGGTGTGTGCTGTGAGCCAGGTGGGAGGATGAGGATGGAGGGGACTGGGAGCACCGGCTGGAGGCGGGTCTGGGGGCATGGTTCAGGTTGCCTGCACTCTCCCCTGCGGGCAGGCGAGCTGCTCTGCCGGCTCTTCCCACCCCTCTCCTTGCACTCGCAGTATGGAGTCTGCTTGGCAGCACTGCCAGGTGGTGCTGGCTTTCTCCTGGCTATTTGGGGGTGTTACAGCAGTCCTTTCCCCCTCTGCAGCCTCAGCTCAGGGTTCAGCTTCGCTTCCCAGCCATGCTGCTGCTCCCCCTCCTCCTGAAGGCCACCCTGCTGCGCCTGGCCAGTGGCTCCTACCGCCCCTTCTACAACGGCTTCTACTACAACCACATCATGAATGACAACGGCGATGGGCAGGACAAAGGTATATCGGGGACAGGCAGGTTGCCGCAGGAGGCTGAAGTACCCCTCTGCCTTTGGGTGGGGTGGAGACCCATCACTTGGTGGGACGTGGGGCCCAGGGGAGCAGGTGGGAATGCTCCAGAGATGCTTGGAGCATGCTCATGGTAGAAGAGGTGGTGGCTGGAGGGAAGATTTGGGGACGCTGTCTAGCCCTGGATCCTGACCTGCCCATCACACTTTCCTTCTTGCTCCCAATAGATTACTTCAGTGGAGCCAAATTGGTGGTGGAAACCTCCAAAGACGCTGTCTACAGCTACAGTGGTGCCAATGTCACCCTGCCCTGCCACTACCGCTATGAGCCCGACATGGGACCTAAGCGCAAAATCCGCATCAAGTGGTCCAAGCTGCGGGATGACTACACCAAAGAGCAGGATGTGATGGTGGCCATAGGCAAGACCTACATGGCCTTTGGGGACTTCAAGGGCCGTGCTCACATCCGTCGGGCCAGCTGGCACGAGGCCTCACTGGTCATCAGCGATGTGCGCTTGAAGGACGATGGCAAATACCGCTGTGAGGTCATCGACGGGCTGGAGGACGAGAGCGATGTCGTGGACCTCCGGCTGCAAGGTGGGGGCTTGCTGGGGACCACATGGCCCTCTGTGCCAAGCCAGTGAGCCTGGCCTTCCTGTGGCACCTTCTCCTTTGGGGACATAGCAAGGCAGGGAGGTTTGGGAGCTTGATCATGGGCAGAAAGGGGCTGGGATGCCTGCTGTGATGTGGCAGTGGCTTAGGCTGTCTGGCTCTGGGGTCTCAGGAGTGAGTGAGCCCAGAGCTGTCTGCCCAGCTGGGACTCCAAGGGTGCTGTTGGAGTCCGAGTTGGGAGTGACCCCATGGCTGCAGCATTTCCTGCCTTTACCCACCCATCTTCCCACTGTGCTGCGTTATGTCCCCACCCCTCCCAGCTCTGGATATCCCAATGCATCTTGTGATGCATCTTGGTGACTGCTCCAGCCTCTCTTGCTCACTTGTCATGAGGGACCTGACTCAGCCCTGACCTTGCTTTCGAGCTCAGAGCTGTGGAAATGTCCCTGTTGCTTGTCCCTGCCCCACCCCGTTGATCCCTGGACCCTGCCTCCCACTGTGACTCGTCCCCACCAGTCCTTGTGGCTGTGTCTGTGGTGGGGATGCCCATGGTTCTGTGGTCCATCTGTCCCCACGACAGAGGTTCATTCATCCCCATGTTGGTGGTCCATGTGTCCCCTGGGATCATGGCCCATGTGTCCCCACGATGCTGGTCCCTGTATCCCTGTTCCTGAAGCCTATGCATCCCCGTGACAGTGATCTCTCCATCCCCGCAGGGGTGGTCCATGCCTCCCTGGGACCTCTGTCTGTGTGTTCCCAGGACCGTGGTCTATACAACCCCGTGGAGGTGGTCCCTGCATCCCCATTATAGTCTGTGCATCCCTGTACATGCAGGTGCTGTCCCCATGAGGGGGTCCTTGTGTCCCCAGGACCGAGCCCGTGTGTCCCTGTGCCACCAGATGTCGCTGGCAACTCGCTGCTGGCGCCTGCATGTGCCGAGCCGCCCCATCCCCGCATGCTTGAGCCTTGTCTGCCACACTGAGGTGGTCCCTGTCCCAGAACCAGAATTTCACGTGGGTCAGGGACCCCTGTGGGTCCTGCTGGGGCTAGGATTGGTTTGGGTGGGTTCCTGGGAGCCAGCTGAGTGTCCCATCTGCCTCCAGGCATCGTGTTCCCCTACCAGCCTCCCCGCGGGCAGTACAGGCTCAACTTCCACGAAGCCGAGCAAGTCTGCCAGGACCAAGGTGCCATCCTCGCCAACTTTAACCAGCTCTTCCAGGCCTGGAGCGAGGGGCTGGACTGGTGCAACGCGGGCTGGCTGGCCGATGGCACGGTGCAGTACCCCATCCGCCTGCCCCGCAAGCCCTGCGGGGGCGTGCACCTCGCCCCGGGCATCCGCAGCTACGGCCCGCGCCACCGGCACCTCCACCGCTTTGATGCCTTCTGCTTCTCCTCCGCGCTCAAAGGTGGGTTCGGGGCGAGGGATGGGGCCTGGGATCCTGGGGGAGGTGCTGTGCATCCCTCCATCTTGGGGCACAGGACTTGGCCTGGGCGGGGTGGTTCCAGGCAGCGATGCTCCAGGTGAAGATGCTCGGGAGCCACACCGGCACTGATGCTCCCCTCTCACGCTCCGCTCTCCCTCCTAGGAGAGGTTTTCTACCTGGACCGCCTGGCTGGGATGACGCTGGAGGAGGCCAAGCAGAGCTGCCAGGATGCGGGGGCCGAGATCGCCCGGGTGGGGCAGCTCTACTCCGCCTGGAAGTTCCTGGGGCTGGACCGCTGCAATGCCGGCTGGCTGGCAGATGGCAGTGTCCGCTACCCCATTGCCACGCCCCGGGCCAACTGTGGCCCCGCGGAGCCCGGTGTCCGCAGCTTCGGCTTCCCCAGCAAGGGCAGGTTCGGTGTCTTCTGCTACAAGGAGAGATAAGGAGCCGGGAGGGATCCTTCTTGGACGAAGGATGTTTCCAGCCTGCCAGTGCCCAGTGTTGGGCGTTTCCAAGGGCTGTTTTGGGGGTGACTGGGGGGAGGTGGGATGGGGGAGGTTTCTTTTTGTTTTGTTTTGTTTCCTTCCTTTATATTTTCCACATCTTGCTCAGCAGCTGGCACATGCAGCTGCTTGGGGTGGCTGCCAGCTGGGCAGCGCGGGACAGTCCCCTGTCGTGGGATGTGTGCAAGGATGATCCCCATGGGCTGCTGCTGCCACCTCACTTGGCCATGCCACCCCAGGGGTGGTGGCCTCTTCCTGCGGTGGCAGGTTGTCACTGACACCCACCTGCCCTTCCAGGCTGGTCCTGCCTCCGAGTTCACGAGGCAAGGCCATGAGGGAGCGAGGCAGGGCTGGATTTGGCCAGAGCAGAGAGCGGGTATCTCCGTTGCATCCTGGCCCCTCTTCCAGCCCCATCTGTGTCCTGCTGAAGGATGCCATTGTGCCTGTCCCTGCGGGAGCGCAAGTGCCTTATCTCCGTGCGCCCCTTGCAGGGACTCCACTTGAACTCTGGTGCCTTCTTCTTTGAGCATTGGCTATGAAAAAACATTTTTTTCTGGACATCTTCTAATAAAACGGTGGAGAAAGCCCTGGAGTGACATGGCTGTGTCTCCATCTCTGTCCCAACACAAGAGAAAGGTCTGCCATGGAGAAAGGATTTGGGGATCCCTGGCTGTCTCCTCCTTGGCTGAACATCAACTCATCAGTGCTGGCTCAGGTCAGCTCCTGCAAGGGCCTTGTGTTCCCTCATTAGTGAGTGTTAATTAACCCCCTGGGTGTCAGGATTGAAAGCTGGAAGGCGAAGCAGTTCCTGCTGGCCGTGGGTTTCAGACGGGCTTTAGATGTGTGTGTTAACCCCTTCCCAAGGTGAGAGCTGAACAGGGAGGGCAGTATCCTACTCCAGGGTCCTTCTTCAGCTGGGGCTTGGCACACCCCTCCCACCTCCGTGGTCCCTTAGGTGCTGGCTGGGGCTGTGTAGCTTGGACCACCCTCTTTGAGTTCCCCCTCCTTCCTTGCTGCCTTGCCATGGGAGACCCCTCTCCTCCCAGCCCACCAGACACCCCTGTTCCCTAAAGAAAACCGACACTGACAAAGTGCTCATTCCGATTTCGCTCTCTTTATTATTTATCATTCTTTCAAAATAGGATATGTTCAAAAATATAAATAGGTGCAGGGAACGCTGGTGCCCCGCACGGTCCCCTGGAAAGAGCACGTTGTCCCAGGACGGGTGCTGTGCTGCAGAGAGGGCAGTGGGGAAGCAGAGAGGGGCCACAGCCTCCAGCACCTGGATCCCGGGTCTCAGCATCCCCTCACCTCCCTCCTCCCACAGCTTCTTCCACCACAGCCCCCCAGCCCTCCCCACCCGTCCTGACGTGCTGCAGCAGTAGAAGGATTCTGGAAAAAAAAAATAAAATAAAACCCCAAAAGGTGCTGTTCACCCTGGAGATTAAATAACAGAAATAATTACATTGTTCGTGGATAAAATCAGGAAAAAATAATCATCTTTATTATTTAACTTAACCCCCTGCCCTTTGCAAACCCACCCCCCTCCCTGTCCCCAAAGGCACGAAGATAATTGGAACCGGACGGTTAGTAAAAATGCTGAGATCTAATTCGTTTTGCTTTGGTGCTTGGAAAAACAAATTTTTTTTATATATATACACAAAGGTGGGTTTGTCTTTAATATAATTTTTTTTTCCTTATATGACAAAAAAGCAACAAGAAGAAGAAGAAATCGACTCTGTTAATATAAGTGTTCCGTTAAAAATCTCTCTTTCTCGCGTTCCCCCTTGGTCTCTAGCCCCGCTCTAATGGGTGGGTCTGTGCACGGCGCTGCCGCTGGGTTTCGACCGGCTCCTGGGGCTCCTCTTGTATAGCCTGCGCTGGTAGCTGGAGGCTGCGGAAGAGAAGAAAAGGCACCTTGTTGGCAGGAGCCGGGACAGAGAAGCTGCTTGTCCCACGCTGGCCGCCCCGGCCCCTGGCTGCCTGGAAAAACACGAGCAGCCGCAGGCAGCGCTGCCCGGGGGCGGCTGCGTGTGCCCCGGCGCCAGCCCGTCCGCACTCGCACAATCGGCCCTTCTCTCGCCCTGCCGGGCTTTGCTTCACCCAGGGGACAAGGTGCCCGGGGCTTGGCGAGAGCCTGGGCAGGAGCATCATCTCCACGGCTCCTTGTCCCATCCCTGTGCCCAGCCAGGAGGGCAGCTCTTCCCCATCTCACCCACTGCCCCATCAATCCCTTAATCCCCAACCCCGATATCCCTTAGTAGTGGGATGTGCTCAGCGCACAGGAGGGGAAACTGCCCCGTCTGGCTGGCAGGGACGAGGTTTCTGCCCGATCTTTGCTGCCAGTCTCCCTGGAAGCTGGCGTGCTCTGGTGTGATAATTGCAGGAGGGTTTGGGTGGAAGCAGCAAAAGCTGGTTGGGAGCAGACCAGGTCCCTTGATTGCTGGCGGTCCATGTCGGGAACAGCCTGCAGCTCTCCAGATCCACAGCAGAGCCAGAGGAATCAATATCTTGGTCTGCACCAGGCAGCTGCCCTTGGACACCTCCTCTATCCCTCCTGCTTTCATCTCCTCCCTGGGGAAGAGATTTGTTCCTCAAGCCTATATCAGCTTTCCCTGGCTGTGGGACCATTGCTTAATCTGCTTTATCTGGAACTGCCCAGCTGGACCAGAACCTGGCAGGGAGGCCACTGGACAGATGTGATTTGTCTGAGGCCAGCAAAATTCTTGGGAAGCTGCAGACAATCAGGGATGGGACAGGGGTGTAGGCAGGCCTGGGAGTGGGCTGGGACACCAGTGGAGAAGGCTGGCTGCCATCAGCTGGAGGCCTGACGGGAGGAGAGTTAGGAGCCCAGCCCTGTCCCTCAGCTTCTATCTGCTGCAGGACTCCTGTCTGCTCCCAGGGCAGGGGGACACGGGGGAAGGGCTTGGGGGCCCATAGCTCTCCCCTCCTATTCTCTCTGTTGATGCAGGTTGTGCCAAAACTCACCCCTTCAGAAGCCATCTATTTTTCTATCTCTGAGTAGCCTGGGCCATTGGTAAGCCCCTTGTTGCCCTTTCCTGGCTCTGGAGCTGCCCCTACTCTGCCTTGTTGGGTCTCCAGGGCAGTCCTGCAAGCCAGGCTCTGTGGTCCACAACTGCCCAGAAGATGTCAACTCCTGAGGCCCCATCACGGGGGAAACTTCCAAGAAGTCAAGGGACCCATGATGTCCCCTTCTGCCTGGCTTGGAGCTATCCCGCACCCTGAGATGATGCCCCGCATTCCCAGCTCCTTCTCCCAGCTGCAGGGAGCCATCAGCCCTAACCCGAAGGTAAAGGGACCAAGACATACGGTTTAGGCAGGATATCCGTGGCTCCTCCCACTGCCCGTTGGGCTGGCACCGAATCGTGGGCACGTGGCGTTGGATGTAGCCTTGGTCGCACTGGTACCGCACCATGGAGTTTATTTCGTAGCGTTCCTTCTTCCGACCAAAGGTCCTGGCATTCTCCACCGCAGGAGGGTCCCCGCAGGCCACTGCAGGAGAGGGGCAGAGACGTGGAGAGTGAGTGAGAGAACACCCGGCTGGCAGCTCACACCCAGGGCAGGCTGGGCATGCACAGCCTCATCACTCTTCCACGCATAAAACCTTAACTCCCTTTGAGATTGCCTCTGTCCACAAAGCTTAGGGGCAGGGGGATATGGAAATTCTGTGATTTGAAATTAAGCAGGAGTCTGCCTCAGTGCTCCATTCCTGCCTCCTGGAGAGGCTGTGAGAGCTGTGCAGCACAACAGCTGCCTGTGTCTGTGTCAGGGCGCGGAGCTGGTGTGTGGGAGCGATGCTGCAGCCAGGGTGTGACTCTGCCTGGGATTGTTGAATCTTAATGTCTTGTCCTATTTATTTTCAAGTCCTTGTGAAACTTTCTCCTAGACCCTTGGCCAACTTCTGTTTCTAATTCCTTCCATCTCTTTGGCCACCCTTTGCAGTGACAAAACCCATGTTCATGTGCGCTGGGGACTCTGCTTCAGATCCACAGCCCCCTCCTGAGCCCCCCATCCTTGCCAGTATGGCACAGGGTGCTGACCTGTTCCTTTCTTGCAGGTGAAAGGGAGGTGATAGTTGCAAGGAACGTCGTTCCATTCGCCTTTCTCGTGCCAGATCATCACAACGCAGTCCTCGCCCGCCGAAAAGAAGTTATCGGGTTGGTTGGGCCGCCAGTTCTCGTATTGCTGCCGAGAGAGGACAGTCCTTCATCTAAGGCTGGGCCCCGGTCTCTCCTACTCCCTCCTTCACCCTCACTGCCACCTCTGCCACACCTCTCTCCAGCAGAGCCCGTGGGTTGCCAGCACTGCCCCTACACTGGTTATTTCTGTTGTCTTGGTGCCCGGGACCCAACCAGCTTTTCTAGAGGCTTGGAAAAACCATGAGCTCTACAGAGTTTAGGGCTGCCCCCACTCAGTGCCCAACCCAAGCACTCAACATGTAACCTATGGGGCCCTCTCCACCCAAGGGGAACCTCTTCCCCCACCAAAAGCTGGCGCCTGCTGTGCTGTGGGCTGCAGGCTCACCAGGGAGTGCCCGTCGGACCAGCGGAAGTCGTTCTCCACAGCTCTGTCACTCAGACCGATCCACTGGTAGTCCTGTGCATGACCTGGAAGGGCAGGAGGGGGAGAAAAGAGTCATGGTTGTCCTACCCTTTGCTGGAAGCATTCTTTGCCATCTCAGCTGTCCCTGGCCCCGGAGCCTCTGGGTCATTCAGCTACCTCCCAGTCACTATTCCGTGATGCCCTTTTTCCTTACATCATGTTTGTCCAGCTCCCTCCTCGCTCAACCTGCCATGAGCATGGATGAACCCATGCAAGGATGAGGCTTTGTAAGGATACATATGAGCACCAGTGGGGCAAATGATGGGTTTTACACCCCTTTGGATAAATCTTTGGATAAGTCAGGAGTCCAGTGGCTGGAACCATGCCCAGCCTCAGGCCGCCCTCAGCACTCACTGTTCACGAATTCTTGTTCCTCTGGGGTGATGATACTGCTCAGGTGGGCTTGATGTTGTCGGCATCTGGTCTCTGCATCCATCCACGTCTCCCTCTCTTCAAAGTGCCGGTAGCAGTGGCCCTGGAACTTGGTCCAGCCCTCCTCGCAGCTTTCCAAGTCTGAAATACACAGAGGAGGGATGAAAAGGAGTTGGTGCATGCGTCTGAAAGCTTTCAACTCACCTCTTAGCAGCTCAGGCTCCCATGGCAAGGGACAACACATGGTCACTTTCACCAAAAAAGCAAACCCTGACACTGTTGCCTGTAGGAATTCCCTGGGAAAATTGTCAGAAGGCATCCAAGACACGCAGAGAGGGCAGCCTGTGTGGAAGACCCTGTGTCTGCAGTGACATGACCAGTGCTACTAGAAAGCTTGAATGATACAGGCTTATTCCTGGGAAATTCAATCCCTATGTGATGTTCCTGAAATCTGCTTTTGAGGAACTGACTAAGTGAGAGCACCTCTCTTCCCACTTGTGCTGGCCTGCAGAGTTTTCTTGCTTTGGAAAAAACCCTCCAAACCCCATATGCAGATGTCCAGAACCAACGCGCATGTGTTGGAAGTGAAAGAGGGGACCACCAGGTTTGGGTGGTTCCATCACTTGGTGTGATTCTGGAGCTCTGGAGGAGAAGCAAACCTCCAGAAGATGGGTGAAAAGAGATGGAGACAGAAACTTACCATAGTGGAGAGAAAGAATTAAATCTCAGTGAAAACCCTTGGAAGCTGCTAAAGAAGCGCAAACATTCCTCAACATTTCAGAAGATCTTTTACCATCTCAGAAACATTGAGGGACTGAACACATTTATTAAGAAAAATAGAACCACAGATGGGGGAAAGTAGCGATAAATGGAGAAACCACCAGAAAAGACCTTCAGCAGTCCCCATGCAATGCAACACCACACCTCTGTCTGCTACACGTGACTGAAGGAAACAGAAAATGAAATGTGTTAAATCTCAGCCTTTCAGATGCCTGATCTACCATCCTTTCTCGGGCCCTTGCTGCTCTGAGAGTGGTGGGCTTCCATGAGCCTTCATGTCCCTCTCCCTTTTCAGTAAGGTTTTCTGTACTCAGTTTCTTTCTTCTTTGTTAAACTTGGTAGGTCAAAGCACTAGTCACCTTCAATCACACTAATTCCTCCTAATCCACCTTTTTGGTGTTCTTCCAGCTAGAGATTGCAGGCGCATCATAGATATTGGAGTGGTTGGTAGTTATTTGAGACATTAAAAGCATTTCCTTCCTTCTTCAACAGATTAAATGTGATATCTGGCAGTAGGTGAAGCTCTAAGGATTCTCAGGTTTTGCAGGCAGGTCTCTTGCTCAAAGTTAGTGGAGCATCCTTGGAGCAAGGGTGGTCTGTCCCATGGGAATATGAAGGTTTACATTCCCCACAAATTTTGGGGCACTGGCTTCCTCTTGCATCTCCCAGGCATCAGAGCCCATAATTAGTCCATGCTAACCCATGACACAAAGAAAAGAGAAAATTAGGTCTGGCTTGGACCACACAAGATCATAAGCAGTGACAGGGTGGAAAGCCTCTGGTTGGATTTCAAGGATCTTCACCAACAGATATCACGGATGGGTAAATCAAGGGCTGATGAGGTTCCATTGGGAAAGTGATGTTAAGACAGCACAATTCCTGCCCAGAAGGTCCAGTGATCCTGAGCCTTCTCCTTATGGTCTGCTCTACATGCTCATTTTGGAAGCAGAAAGAGATGCGGATAAAGGGAGGGAGAAAATCCAACATATATTATCATTACTCATGCCAAGGTGAAGAAGATACTGCAACCTTATTTCTCTTTTGTTTGAGCAAGGCAGGAGAACTTCCCCTCCACTAAGATAATAAAAGCTTTGACTTTCATCAGCTTTAAGAAGAAACATAACTCTTTTTCTTTCCTTGTAGAAGCAAAAATAAGTATTAGCGCAGGTCAGAATGCCTAATTTTGATGGAAATACAGGTTGCTTCCCGTTTTCTCAAAGACACATTCCCTGCTGGTTTTGCCACAGGAAGCCATGTTGTGGAGATGACAAAAATGTCATGCTGTGTCAAATTGGTAGAGATTCCTGGAGTGAACGAGGCTTCTCTCAGCTGCATCTTCCCTGAGAGAAACACAATGATTTTTCACGGCTCAGCTGAAGCATCCTTCCATGAAATTTAAGTCTAGCAGAGAAAGTTTGCCTGGGGTGAAGATGTACTCAGAAGGTTCCCTACTGTTACAGATGAACAGAAAGACCCTCAACCCAAAGAGACAGCGACTTCTGTGATCAGCATTGTTATCATCTGTGTGGAGATTCACCAGAGAAACTTAAAAAAGAGAAAGCTGGAGAAGACACCAGAAGCTCCTGCTTAGGAATCTTAGAGGACATGGTGCTGTGAGGAACAAACTCATCAAAATAGATATGCAAAAGCCTCAAAGCTTTTCCTTTGTGTGTTTTAAGCTGCTGTTAGAGGTTAGCTTACTGAGATGAGGGCAGCACCGATGGGAGCGCTGGGGATCAGCCTTTTTTGGGGGGGTAGCATGGGAACAAGGTGGTGCAGCAGTTAGTAGGATTAGCTGAAGCCAGGGAGGCCGTACCGATCTCACACAGGTCCCCTCCGTAGCTGGGAAGGCAAAAGCATTGGAAAGAGTCGATGCCATCAACGCAGGTGGCTCCGTTCAGACAGGGGCTTGGGTGGCACACATCGGTGTCTGCAAGAAATCAAGGGCTTCCATTAGGGCTCTGGGCAGGCAACTCCACCAACAGGAGAACTTGTTTCCTTGCTTGTTTAGGAGGGAATATCAGCTGTTTTGGAGGGGATTTGGGAGAGTTGTATTTTATAACATACTGCCACTGCTGCTGCTGGAAGAATGAAGGCAAGAGACCCGACCCACCCTACAAGGAAGACATTGGTTTTCTGATGGTTGAACACCACTCTGAAGATATCAGAACAAGCTCAGCAAGATGCATCCAACACACAGCACTTGCTGTGGGAACTCTTCCTTGTCCGCTGTCTCTGCCTGATGCATCAAATATGCAAATGTTTTTCTGTGTCTCCACCAGCTAAAGGTCTATGAGGAAGAATGTGGAAGTCTCATAAGTGATGGAAACATCCTCAAATAGATCTTTGTCTCCTAACCAGCGTTCCTGGTTGTCCATCCTCACTAATAGTTTCTTCCTAGCCATAATTTAGATGAAGGTCTACATCAAGAAATCTCTTCTCAGTGAAGACAAAGAAAGTGAAGAGAAGAAAAAAAGTGGGTTCAAAGGTGGTTCAGAGACCCTCAACTTTTTCTCTGTGAGGATCTTAGACCTGACTGTGGGTGCTTCTTCCTTGGTGAGGGATACTGAAGTGCAGTGCCATTTCCTCCAGACCCGTCCCCACTATGTGCTTTTTTGCTTGTGATGGGGAGGGAAGAAGCTGGTACATCTTTTCCAGCTGTGGACTCCATCTTGGTGAGGAGAGCTTTGGAATCAGAAGAAGGGTTGTTCAGAATGGAAAGATTTCAGATACATTCAGCTCAGAAGCAAGGAGGAAGACTAAGGAAGAAAATGGGAACGCATCCACTCAGGTTGGGTTAAATGATGTCTGGTAAGATCCTCATCTGAGGCAGCATTTCTTTCACACTCAGGAGAAATTCAGGCTTTGAAAGTGATGACTAACACTCCATGCTCTTCTTGTGGATGACAGTGTTAGTGAGGAAACATTCAAAGATGATAAACACGCTGGCTGTGGAAACAGCAGAGCAGAGCAGCGACTCCCCAAGATCTGTGTTCATCTTCTGACTGGGGTGTATTTGGTTGGATATTGTTTTCTTGGAGCTGAGGCCCAGCTGCTCAGTGTCCCCAGGCACAAGAGAGCAGATGGGCGTTATACCCCCTGTGGCTGTCCAGTGACTCAGTGGCCAAGGTCTGATACGTCATCTAAAAGCTGACATGTTCTGTAACGTGCCTAAGTGATGGAAAAAATCCTTTCTGACCTTGGTAAATCTGTGTGTGCTTTGGAGCAAGGAGATTGTCATCTTTACTCTAGGCTGTATCACTGTGAGCAGTGAAATCATTCCTCAGATGGCTGATGAGCATCTTACTCCAGTTTTGCAGTTCTTCTCTGAGGGAAGAAATTTTTCACTCTGGATTGCCCTTCTAAATGTCATGAAAACTTTCTGGATTTCTTTGTTCACTGCAACATGAAGAGAATCCCTGTTTCCACGATATTAGTAAATACTTTGAGACTTTTCAGAACAAAATGGGAGTCACAAGCCTAGAGGAAGAATAGAGGAGCTGAACTTGGCTGAGTGTTGCTTATTAGTCACACTTGGAGTTCCTAGAAGATAGAGAGCATAAAGAAAAACGAGGTATCCTGAGGGGTGATTGCAACTCAAGAGGACCTTTGGGCTTCCCAACAGCAGTGGCAGCAGAAGTTCATGTTGATTCCAGTGGGCTCCAGCTGAACACGTAAGGAAAGGCTTTCCTTCATTCGTCAGGCTCCATGAAGTGGAAAGAACACTGCAGAGGTGGGAGTGAAGCACACACGAGAGCTAAAGCTGAATGTTTAGCAGGGGATAATGAGCCTTCAGTTGTCTTCAGCCATGTGGAATAAAACTTGGCGTGTCCAAGAACTCTTCTGAGATGCAGGAGACCTGCTGTGTGCTGCCATCCCTAATCTTGGAGGAGGGGGGAGCAGGCACACATGTGCGAAGTCATTGCCACAAATTTCCAGCTGGGAAATAAGACTGGAACAGAGTTTCTTTTTACAAATATCACATATAATATGGTTGCACATATTATATATGCAGTAAAAACAAATCTCTGATTATATGTTACATATCTCTCTATACATATAAATATATATATTTATATATGACACATAGAGAAAGGGTGTGTACTTGTAGGTGATGTTGGAAAAACAAACAACAAATACAAGTGAGACACAGACAGTTTTTTTTCCCCCAAAGTTGTGCTTCAAATGGCTGGAGAGAAGATGTTTTAAACATGTGATGATCATAAACACCAAACTCCCCTTCAGCCTGCTGGGCTGTTGAGGCAGTGACCCTCTCTCTATCTGGATGTAGAATCACCTCACCAAGCTGATATTGGAAAACTCAAATATATCTGTCAGGCTGGAGAAAGTGTTGGAGAAAGTGATTTTGGTCCTCACAGAAAATCTAGATCTCAGGGGTATTTAAGAAAAGTCTAAATGGTAATACTGGCAATGACGTTGCCTCTGGAAATCCTGGCAAGCTGGTTTGTGGGTGTTTCTCGGATATGGCATCTAAGCCACAAACACAATTTACAGGAGGTGAGAACTCCATTAAAAAGAAAAAAAAAATTGCATCTGTCACAAAACGCAGCGGTTTTTTTTTTCCCCCACAGCCTTTTATACACTGTAAATGTGTCCACTTCCACACTGTTTAGAGCTGGATGAGGTCAGCGAGTCACTGCACACCCCTCCAGCCAGCCGCCAAGCCTGCAGCACACCGGGTGTGCCCGCTGTGCCCCGCACGGAGCCAGCCCCGCTCCCGCAGCGCCGGCGGGATCGCGGACACCAGAGATTTATTTCCTTGGGTGAGCAGCTGTCCGGACAGCCGGCTCTGCTCTGCGGTGCAGCTCAAGGGCTTATCGAGTGGCGAGGGGACAGCACCGCTGCTGTCACTGCCCTGCGCTGGCGAAGGGCAGCGGTAGCCGCGGAAGGCAGGAGAGGCAGCCCTCGCTCTCCGGAGCTGCGGCTGTAGAACAAAGACGGGGAGAAGATGCCTGGCGGTGCCAAGAATAGGAAACCCGGCTGGAACACGTTTTTAGCTCGCTCCTTGAGGATAATGCAGAAGTAGCAACTCTCCTGAAGAGGGTTGATACTGCACTGAGGGGGTAATGTGGGAAGGGGTGGAATTGATGACACTTTTGCTAGAAGGAACTGAGCCAATCTCTTTGCACATACATTTTGTACCACACTTAAGCAACATGTGGCCCTTTGAGAACTGAGCACGTGCGGGACTTTCATACAACATCACAAGCATTGATGGCTTTCAAACAAAGCTTGTCCCCAGGTGCCAGCTGCANGGGACAGCACCGCTGCTGTCACTGCCCTGCGCTGGCGAAGGGCAGCGGTAGCCGCGGAAGGCAGGAGAGGCAGCCCTCGCTCTCGGGAGCTGCGGCTGTAGAACAAAGACGGGGAGAAGATGCCTGGCCGTGCCAAGAATAGGAAACCCGGCTGGAACACGTTTTTAGCTCGCTCCTTGAGGATAATGCAGAAGTAGCAACTCTTCTGAAGAGGGTTCTGCACTTAATATTGCCCAGAAGCTGCAAAAATTCCTCAGTTCTACTGTCACAACTGTTTCTATTTTTTGCTACTAACAGGACCCAAGGTCTAACTTCTAGATTTTTTTTTTTTAATAAATCAATTAAAATAAAATAGCCAATGTAAACCAGGTCTTTCATCTGGAAGATGTAAACTGTTGGCTGGAGAAAGCAAGGGGAATCACGCAGCTGCAGTGAAAAGTTTGAATTTGTTTCACCATTTTCTTCCTAAGATTTCTTCTCCACTGCCAGATATACACTATATTTAGTCAGAATAATTTTCTTTTGGTGCAGCTAAAAACAAGAGAAGTATTCTTGTCATCCCTGCTCATGGTGAGAGGGAGGTTTGAGCTAGATCATCTCTAAGGTCCTTTCCAACCCTAACCATTTTATGATTCTGTGATTCTCCCAATGCCTTTAAAAAAATCTGTTGTACTAGGTCACAGAAATTGGCAAGAGAAACCTGGACAAAAAGAAAGAAAAATAGATTGGCTCTGGTTTTGCTCAGAAGGCAAATGGCACAAACAAGTGAACATGCAGTGTCAGTGGTGAGAAGGAAATGCTTTAAAAATGCTTCATCTCAAGCTGAGACAACAGTACCAGAAACAATGCTACCATTTCCTAAAACAGTGCAGTCTGTGCATTTGTCTCCATGGCTGCCTAGATGGAAGATGAGCAAGAATATCCCTTAAACAAAGTCAGCTTTGTGCTTAAAAGATCTACCATGAAGAAGCAGCTGGTGGGCAGAGAGGATGCTATCACTCAAACCATGAACAAACTGTAATTTACCTGAAGCTGTGAGTAACAGGTTTAGTAATATGTTCTATAATATTTCTATACTCTTCTGGTTGTGATCTACAGAGCAGAAAAGGTCAGAGAGAAGGGCAAGGCATTTTCAGGGTGCCCAACAGTGCCTGATGTGCCTCTCACCCTTTCTTTATAGGCCTCCTTGTAAGTGCAGTTATCCAAACAGGGAAACAGAGACCGAGTAGATAATTATCTCCTAGAGACCGGGGGGAAAAAAAATAATCCAGGTACAAATTAAATTTGCTTTCCAGAGTCTGCTGGGAAGTTTGAACTACCGATCTGATAGTTCAAACATCAAAGAAAAACATTGTAGGATGACTCCTAGTAGCAAAGAATAGAAGGAGTTGGGGAAACCAGTTCTCTCACATTTTAAGTTAAATGCTAGTATTGAACATCACATAGCCAGCTACTGACTTACAATGAGCAATTAAGTCATTAAAATAATTAACTACAATAATTGAACCGAATCTTCATGCAGCAGAAGGGGCAGTCATTGCTGCAGCTTTAAAAACCTCTTTTCTGCTAGATATCATCAAGTTTTCAGGAGGACCTGTTGATCTGCTGGAACCTTCAATTTGTCCAACACTCTCACGGAAGAAAAGCTCAGGAAATTTGGATATCTCTGTCTCCAGAATGTTTTGTGTAAAAGTAAATAGACATGTAAATAACACTCGTCCAAGACTTTGGGTTACCTCTGCAGAGGAAGGGTTTTTTTAAGCAAATTAACTTCTGATGCAAAGCAGACAGTCTGTGCAGGAGACATCAAATCGTCTGCTCAGCCACAAAGGGTCTGTGCCTCTCAGCCAGGGCTGGTACCTCCATCTCCTTCTTGAGAGCATAATTTGCACTCCAAATAATTTGCACCATTGGCTGAAACATTCTGAATCAGGTGAATATTTCCTTGACTTTTTTTCTGGACGATTTTCTCTGGACCAACAAAACTCAATCCCTCATACTTCCAGGTGGTGAAGTATGAGGAAAGCTCAGTAAGACCTTTCCTCATTTGTATTCTAACCTTCTGCTGTGTGGGGCCGTAGGCAACAGACTTCATGGACTTGTTTCACCAGAGACAAGCAAAACTTAACATAAATAGATGCCATTTCAGCACATTTCTCTTTTCCCCCACAACTGGAGCGAAGTTTTTAAGTCACTGACTGGTCAGAGTGCTCCAAACCGCAGCCTTTCACTGAAGTGCCAGCATGTTTTTTCAGCTAATAATTATTTGTCTTCAAATGCTACCAGAAGCAAAAAGACCCGCTGAGTTGGCAAAACCCTGGGTGAGGAAGCCAAGCCTATGGACAATTCTTTCAGCTTGTGGGGTTCCTGCTCCCATGAAGGAATCAAATGCTGGCTAAAGACATGTACACGCACAGCCTTCAATTCGGTTAAATACTAAAACACACTGGCACTCCAAGTGTTAACCTTTGGCCTTCTGTCTCTGGCTTTTAGAGATACTTTTAGGCTACAGCGGAGCAGGATAAAATTCTTCTTGAATCATTCCACTAAATAGACTGCTGGATCTAACTGGAACCCTCCAACAACAGGGCCAGAGGGCAAAAGCCACATTCCTTCCTGTTCCTCACTCTGAGCTCCTGTAAAGCTGAACCAGCTTCATCCATGCTTTAATGTCAGCCAAAATCCACTGCACTTCTTGGGCACCCACTGCACCCTACAAACCCTGAGCACAGCACAAGGCATGGATATAAGAACTGATTTTTTTTCGCAAGAACTGTTTTCTTTTTTTTTTTCCTTTTTTTTTTTTTTTTTTTTGCAAGAGCTAATTTTCAAGGCTGGGAAGCTTCAAGTGAAAGGCAGCCACAACATGGGAAATGGCATTTTGGGATCCAGCCTTGTAGACTTTCCATGTTGGCAATCCCCAGAGCTCTGTAAAAAGTAACAACCCCAAAAAAGGAAACCTAGGATTCTTTTTCTTCCTCTTTTCCCCCCCCCTTCTTTTGTCATCTCTTTGCTGTAATTCTCTAGAAGAGGTTTGCCTCGTTGCAGGGGTGTTCTGAGTTCATGGTCAATGCACTTTTTTGCCACCTGGATGAGCTTCCTTCACAACCTGACCAGGACTGCACTTAACCTCGTAGGGACATTGTAGTAAATTTTACCAATAAAAAGACAAGTTTTACCTGAGAATATCTTCCCTGGTAGGAGTACCAGCCATACACATGTACTCAAGCCCATTTCTAATTTAGGAAGTGTACAATTAAACTTCGTGCAGTTGTTGCTTACCTCTTGCTGTCACCTGCTAAGAAACCCCAGCTGCTACATTGTCCTCTCTGTGACTTGCAAATACACATATTCCAATTTCAGAACATTTTTCAAGATTCTTCACACATGAGCTGCTGAACACATGGTTTTCTTTCAAAATACTTCACAAAAATGTTGGCTGACAAATGGTCTGAGGAATCTGGCAATTGCCTTGTGGTTAATTTTTAAAAAGAAAAAGCAGTGGAATGAAACCATATTTTGGGGCCAATATTTAAAATTCTTTTTTTCTTTTTACTGATCCTCACTGGCTTCCTTCTTCCCCCTCAACGCTGCCTTTGCTGGCTTATTTTTGTCTCTAGGCTAGGATGTGGCAGTGGGCATGGCCCAAAAGCAGAGCCTACTTTTGAGGAGGGGTTTTTGGGTCCCTGACTCCTGCACCACCCTGCCAAGCCCTGGGTGCTGTGCCAGGCTGGATCAGTGCTGTGGGAATGATTCTGCTGATTTGCCCTCACCCACTCCTGCAGCATCCTCGGGGCAGCTGCTCAGCACAGACAGAGGGGACTGCAGATGTGCTGTGAGCAGGGCTGAACAAAGGTTTGTGATTACCTGTGCTCTCAGAGGGAGAGAAGTGACGAAGAGGGAAGTGCAGTGACTCACTGGAAACACTTTGGGGGTGGAAATGACGTTAGACACCAGGCTGAGCTTCACAAAGCCCTGCACTTACAGACCCTTGCTGAGTCCAGAGGCAGCTACGCTGAATGGTGTACATTGACCCAAAAGAAGCAGTTTAGGGGGTAATGTGGGAAGGGGTGGAATTGATGACACTTTTGCTAGAAGGAACTGAGCCTTTGCACATACATTTTGTACCACACTTAAGCAACATGTGGCCCTTTGAGAACTGAGCACGTGCGGGACATTCATACAACAGCACAAGCATTGATGGCTTTCAAACAAAGCTTGTCCCCAGGTGCCAGCTCCTGATGGCAGCAAAGGGAAACCAAGCTGTGTCCAGGGATGCTGCAGGACATCCTGTGTTACCAGGACTGGGCACCTCCCTTGGCCAAGAGGCACAATGCCTGGCATCTTGTTTTTCTTCTCACTGTAGTGCACTAATGCGTTCACAGCATGTGAACTCTGCTCAGGGAACGCTCGTCAGAATGCCAGGGGAGTGTTTTCACCATAAATGGCTAATCAGGCTTAAATATTGTGTCTGTTTGTACTCAGCAACAAGGGGCCCTACCAAAGACAGAGCACTAAAACACTAAACAGGCAGGGTGGAGGGAAGGGCATTTATCAACAGAGCTGACAAAAGCTAGTGATGCACTGAGCAGTACCTCACACATTTGTCCCGTTCTAGCTGCAGAGAGCAGCACAAGACACAGACCAGAGGGTGCCCACGTGCTGAGCAGTATTTGGGGGCTACAGGCAGCAAGTCAGCCCACCATGGAAAGAGAAACAGAACAGGACTGAGACTTGCAGCCCACCTTCTCCAACTTCTCAGCTGCATGCAGGATGGAAAGCTCTGGCAGATGGAGCCATTCTGTGGAACATTGGAACAGGCTGCCCAGGGAAAAGGTTGAGTCACCATTCCTGGAGGGGTTTAAAAGATGTGCAGAGGTGGCACTGAGGGACATGGGTTAGTGGTGGACTTGGCCGTGCTGGGTTAATGGTTGGATTCAATGATCATAAAGGTCTTTTTCATCTTAAACAATTCTATGATTCTACCATCATGACCTGTGGAAAACCCCATGGTTTTGGCTTTCCATCAGAAGAATGTTCTGCTCAAGCCTACTTCCGTGTTAATGTTCTCTGCTATATAAAAAGCAAAAAAAGTGACAGCTATGCCCCTCCTTCCCTTCCACAAAGCTTTCCCTTCCATATGTTACCTTCTGTAGTGGGTCCTAATGCGTCAATTGCTTCTTGTGAGACTTGAGGCAGGGCAGCAGTGGTGGTGGCCAGCAGATGGGGTTTGTCTGGAGCAACAGCTGTCTCTGTCTCTTGTCCTGACACCGCAGGAGGGGAAGGCTCTATTTCAAGCTGAGCCTCTTCAGGGTTCCTGAGTCCCTGCGTTGGTTCAACATCTGGAGTCCTGGTACTAATTACACTGTCTGGGACAGAGGTTTCCCCTGAAACGCCTGTGATCGAGTGTGTCACAGCTCCAGATGTTGCGTCAGGAATCTCCTTCTCCTCAGGAGTACCAAAGGGCTCCCCGCCGGCCAAAGATGTGGCAGCTGTATTGATGTTAGCAGCAGGCAATGCAGATGCTTCCCCACTGGTGTCACGGACTGTGGATGCTTCTATGCTGATCTCAGGGAATGTTTCACCCCGGGCTTCTTGACTCGTGGGTGTTCCTATGCTGATTTCAGGAAATGCAGAAGTCTCCCCACTGACTTCTTGAACTGTGGATGTTTCTGTGAAAATTTCAGGATAGGCAGATGTTTCACCCCTGGCTTCTTGACTTGTTGGTGTCTCTATGCTAAACTCAGGGAATGCAGATGTCTCCCCACTGATATCATGGACTGTAGAAGTTTCTATGCTAATCTCAGGAAATGCAGATGTTTCACCTCGAACTTCTTCACCTGCAGATGTTTCTATTCTAATTTCAGGAAATAGAGATATTTCACCACTGGTTTCATGGATTGTCGAAGTTTCTATGCTAATTTCAGGAAATGCAGAAGTTTCCCCGCTGGTTTCATGGACTGTTGAGGTTTCTATGCTAATTTCTGGGTAGGCAGATGTTTCACCCCTGGCTTCTTGATTTGTATATGTTTCTATTCTAATTTCAGGAAATGCAGAACTTTCTCCACTAATTTCACGCACTGTGGAAGTTTCTATGCTGATTTCAGGAAAGGCAGATGTTTCTCCACTGGTTTCGTGGACCGTTGAAGTTTCTATGCTAATTTCAGGATAGCCAGATATTTCACCCCTGGCCTCTTGGCTTGTGAATGTTTCTATTCTAATTTCAGGAAATGCAGATGTTTCCCCACTGATGTCTTGACTTGTGGATGTTTCTATTCTAATTTCAGGAAATGCAGATGTTTCCCCACTGATTTCTTGTATTGTGGACGTTTCTGTGCCACTTCCAGGAAACGCAGAGGTTTCCCCACTTACTTCTTGACCTGTGGATGCTTCTGTGATAATTTCAGGATAGCCAGATGTTTCACCTCTGGCTTCCTGACTCGTGGATGTTTCTGTGAAAATTTCAGGAAACGCAGAGGTTTCCCCACTGATTTCTTGAATTGTTGATGTTTCTGTGCTAAATTCGGGAAATGCAGATGTCTCCCCACTGATATCATGGACTGTAGAAGTTTCTATGCTAATCTCAGGAAATGCAGATGTTTCACCACTGGTTTCATAAGCTGTTGATGATTCTAGAGCACCTTCTGGCAGCGCAGATGTTTCCCCACTTAGCTCACCAGATGCAGAGGCTTCACCACTTGGCCCCAAACTGTAGGGAAATGTGACAGTTTCCCCACCCAGTTCCTGTGATACTGTTGGTCTTGTCACCACTTCTACCAAATCAGAAGTGACCAAAGTGATTCCTGGAAGCCCTGAGGCCTCCCCACTAATATCAGTCACTGCTGAAGACTGTCCACTTAGATCTGTGGCTCCAGAAAAGTCTCCACTGATGTATGGGATTCCAGAAGGCTCTCCACTCAAGTCTCCTGCCCCTGAAGGAAACCCACTAGTCTCCACAGCTCCAGACCCTTCTCCAGATAGTCCTCTGTCTCCAGAAGTAAATCCACTGATTTCTATCATCCCAGAGGGTCCTTCTCCCACTTCTTGCTCCACTGACGTCTGTGTTACAACTTCCACCAAAGTGGTATCCACAAGAGAGACAGTGGGAAAACCAGAGGGGAGCCCACTTTCCTCTCCAGACAGCAGACCACTGGTGACATCCACTCCAGAGACGTCTCCACTGCTGTCCGTCCCTCCGCTCGGATATCCGCTCATCTCCAGCACTCCAGAAACGCTCCCACCAAAGTCTACGTGCCCAGAAGGCTCACCACTGATGTCCAAACTCCCAGATACCATGCCCGACGCATCTTCACCTCCCGAAGGCAATCCACTGGTTTCCAGAGTCTCTTTTGCTTCTGCTCCTGTAACTGGCGGGGTTGTTGTCACTTCCTCCAGAGTGGCATCTACAAAGGTAATGCCAGAGGCCTCGCTGCTTCCATCAATACCAGAGGTAAGGCCACTTAGGTCCACCAGGCCACTGATCTCGTGTGTTCCAGATGTTTCTCCACTGGCATCCAGTCCTGAGGGCAACCCGCTAAACTCAGAGCCTCCCGAGGGCAGCCCGCTGAGCTCGGGTACCCCAGAGGGCTCCCCGCTGAGCTCAGCTCCCGAGGGTAAGCCTTGGATTCCACCACTGCTGTCCCACTCAGAGGATGGGAAGCCTGACAGATCTCTGTCACCGCTGACTCCGATGGACCCTTTTCCCTCCTCTCGCCGTTCTGGCACTGTTGTTACAACTTCCACTAACGTGGTATCCACAAGAGAGATGGTAGGAAAACCAGAGGTGAGTCCACTTTCCTCTCCAGATGACATGCCACTGACAAGCTCAGTGCCAGAGATTTCTCCGCTCACTCCAAAAGGCAGCCCGCTGCTTTCCACTTCAGGTGGCACCCCACTGATTTCTGGTATCCTCGAAATAGACACCGATATCTCCTCCTCTGCAGAAGGCAGGCCACTGATATCAACCACGCCAGAAGGCACACCACTCAGGTCTCCTGAGGGCAGCCCGCTCTCTCCAGGTGGGAAGCCACTGGCATGCAGGTCTACCGATGGTAATCCGCTCTCTCCAATCCCCGAGTGCTCTCCACTAAGTTCAAAAACTCCAGAAGTTGGTTCTCCACTTGTATCTGGGACTCCAGGTACCCACCCGGATGCCGAAGATTCACCACTGACTTGATGCTCTCCAGATTCAGTCACCTCCCCTGACACTGCACTGACGGAACCATTGGTGCTTGTTTCCTCTGGTATTATGGTAGCTGGAGGAAAAGCAGATGGACTCACTGGAAAAGAAAGAGCAAGCAAAGAGAAGGAGTTGGGAAAATTATTTGTATTTTGGGAGTGTCCCAACCCTACACCACCAGCCCAGCATGACAGAGGCTACAAGGAAGCTCTGAACCCACCTGACAGCAGTGACACATCGGTTGGGAAGACCTCTGTTCCCCAGGCTGTCTGATTCTCAGGTTGAGTGGCAGACTCTGTCTCCATGGTCACCTCCTCCCCAGAGGGCACCCCTTCCACTCCAGGGATCACTTGTGTTGCCAGCACATCTTCAAAGAGCGGGGTGACCTCCTCCTCCTCCACAGGAGGCAAAGCTGGAACAAAAAAGGCGTTGAAGGGAGCTCCCAAAAATTCACAGTCCAAGGTGCCGGTGAAGTGCCTCACCCAAACCCACACCCCAACGTGCCCAGCCTCCCTTGTGAAATCCCTTTCCCCGAGGAGGCAGGTTTCTGCGCCCTGCAGGGGCTGGGACGGTACCTCTGAAGCAGAAGGCGTGGTGCCGGGACAGCGGGTCGGGGAAGCCCGTCTGGTTGTGGTGCTGGTACAGGGTCCTGACGCCCGGCGTGTCCCCGCCACAGGCAGGGCGCGGGCTCACGATGGGGTAGCGCAGGCTGCCGTCGGCCAACCAGCCCGCGTAGCACCTGTCCAGGCCCTGCTTCCAGGCGGCGTGGAGCTGGCCAACAGAGGCCAGCGTGGCGTTCTGGCTCTCGCAGTACCGCTGGGCTTCTGGGAAGGTGAACTGCTCTGGCTGAGTTGCAAAGAACACATCGCCTGAGGGATGGGAGAGAAAAACGGGTGAGTCCCTGCATCCCAGCTGTCTACAGGCAGAGGGGGAGGTGTGGAGCACAGTTTTGCTCTACAGCAGTGCTCAGGGGAAAGGGGAGGATGTACCCTTGAGCCTGTCGATGTAGCAGTACACATCGTAGGTCTCCGAGGCCGGGCGCATGCCGTATGACCGCACGCCTGGAGTGTTCTCTTTGTCTCCCACGCAGTTGTTTCGGGGATTCACAATGGGATATCTGCCAAAAAAAGAAGAGAGGAGGTAACCCAAAGTCAACCCTATGTACCCAGGGCTGAAGAATCTCAGTGTGCTTGGGAGCAGGACATGAACTCTTCACTGTTTGAGGTGCTCAGGGCCCCCAGAGTGAATTAGAGACAAGTCCACTTAAAGCTTAAGGCAATAAATACAAATTTCCTGTTACTCTTCCTATACACCAGGAAGGCTCACTGGTGCAAGATGTATAGACAGGTGAGGAAATGAGGAAAAGAAGAGGACAAGAACACATCTATTGGCCACTGAATATCATGGACTGGAGACAATCTTGGGTCAGCAAAGCTTTTGATGCTGATGATGAGAGCAGCAGGACAGACCAGAGTAAAGCCTCAATTTCATGGCTGAATTGTCATTTTGAAGGGTGTGTTCCCCAAGTCAGTGTAACTTTACCTGACTGTCTGGTCCCGCAGCCAGCCAGCATCACACTGGTCGAAGCCAGCCTCGTAGGCAGCCTGGAGCTGCTGCGGGGTGGCGATCACGGCGCTGTTCTCCAGGCAGGCCTTCTGGGCTTGGACGAAGGAGAAGGCGTATCTGCTGGTGGCTGCTTGGTAGTGAAACACCACACCTGGGGGAAGAGAAGCTGTGGTGAGACAGCGGGTACAGGACACCCCTGCACTGAGATGTGTGAGCAGAAAATCTTCCAAAAACCAGTGCAAGGGCCAGGCCCTCTCCAAGTCCCTGTGATGGTGATGCCTCATTCATGGAGCTCTGCTGCCACTGAGGGTGATGTTCTGGGGATCTATCTAGCCCTCCTCTAAGGTCTTCCTGCCTCGACTTTCCCCTTTCCTGGAGTCAGATGCATATGGGAGGGCAGTGTGACCGCTGCATCCTGAGCCCTGGTCATCACATGATGGGGTGGCCCATGACCTTCTCCTCTCCCCTCCTGCCCTGCTGTGATGGAGGTGCTCATTTTGTACCTGGCCCCAAACAGGCCAGTGCACCTCCAGGGACCCGGATGCCCTCCGTGATGGCAGAAACCCAGGCTGTTTTCAGCTGGATGGTTACCTCCAGAGTGAACTGACCTTCAGGCTTCTCGGAGCCCTGGTGACTTACCCGTGGGGGAGATGGGCTGCTCGGGGAGGTGGCCGGCACCGGGGGCGGCTGTCCCTCGCACAAGCTGGTCCTCCACTGTGAACGCCGAGGCAGGCTCCAGTCCTGGTGTGGCAGTCACCCCCACGAACTCTTCCACCGAGCTCACCTCTGCCGTTTCGGTGGTACCAGCAGTGCCTAAGGCTATGGTGGTGATGGCAGTGCCTAAGTCTATGGTGGTGATGGCAGTGCCTAAGTCTGTGGTGGTGGCCTCTTCAGGTGTGGTCCACACCGCTGTGACATCCTCCCTGGTCACGTTTTCCTCCTCTGTGGCAGCTGTCTCGGCTGTGACCGCGGTGGTGAAGAGATCGGGCAGGGCAGTGAAGCCCTCGTACAGCCGGGTGGCGGTGGGGGTGATCTCAATGGGCTCCAGGGTGGCGATGCTGCCGCGGGCCTCCTCCTCCGTGGCATTGCGGGACAGGGGCAGCTCCACCTCGGTCTGGGTGACAGTCTGGACAGTGAAAGCGCTGCCCAGCTCGCTCTCTGTCTCGTCGATGAACTGCCCCGGCACCAGGCTCTCAATGTCGTCCCCTGCATCGGGACACAAAGCAGCAATCAGAGAGGATAATGTCAGTCTGATGAGGTGAACTGCGCTGGTGCTGCCTCCAAGAAGCATCTGGGTACCTGCTGGCTCTGAGGGGATTAGGAAAATCATGACAGTTTGGTAAAAGAAGTGGTTTTCCTTCCTCCACCGTGGCTCTCTACAACGCCTCAGCACGGAGGGCACGGCCACGAGGCACCGAGCCACCCGTGCTCCAAATCTGGTCATTCAGCGGGGACAGTCCCCGTGCTCCTGCCAGTTCTCCTTCCCGAGAACACCTTGCCCATACCCGAGTCTGTGCTGACCTCTAGTGCCTGCTGCAAGGAAGTTAAGGTGGGCGGAGGGAGGTCGGGGAGCTTGGACAACCTCCGCAGCAGATCCGCCTGAGCCGCGGGAGGACAACTGGATCCTCACACTCAGTGCGTGAAGGCTCATCAGGATCGCCATCTCCTTCTGCTCTGCCCAGGTGACGACTTAAGAGCTCATCCCATATAAGCATCCTAATCCCATTGCCAGGACAGCCAAGGCCACTTGCTGTACCAAATACATTCAAGCAGCTCCCTCCTTTCCCCTCCCGAATCACTTTCCTGCTCAAGTCACATCCCTTGGGTCTAGGAGAAGGTGCTTAACGTGGCACTAAGCCACTCAGCTGACAACAAAGACAGTGGTTTACAGAGCAGCATGAAACAAAACGGTGAGGGCAGGTAAGGGAGGGATGGGTCACATCTTGGATATGCAGCAAGGCAGGTCTTGGCTGGAGAGGGGAAAACTATGAGACAATGCCTCGCTTTTCCTCTTATACTGCTTTCCCCGCTCCATGTACAATTCCATTTTCCTGCCAATTCATTTTAGTCAGGACACCTCAGATCTCAAAGAAATCAGAGATTCCTATAAAGATGCTCAGACAAGGACCGACCATATGCAGCAGTTTCGGAGGCGAACCCTGAGATAACCAGAAGGCTGTGGCTTGGTGGACCAGTCTTTAACTTGGCCACATAACTGGGTACCTCCAAGGGTCTGGGAGATGTATCTGGGCACAACAGATCTGATCTGTTTCAGAAGGATTTCAAGACATACTTTAGAATATTGTTATTTTTTTAACCATAACAGTCCTATTTGAATGTTGGCCTCTGGCTGCCCTGAATAGACCATATATCACTATGTTTTCCCCTATTCTTGCTGCAGGCAGAAGTGTGCAGTTAGAAGAAAGGGGGAATAGCTGGGATGCTCTTCACTTCCTAGGTGCAATTTTGATCCATAATTCCTAGAGACTGCGTCAGTCCCAGATTTATCCCAGCCTGGAAACCCAGTCACGCATCTGTACCACGTCACATCTCATCACTACACACGTCTTCAGGGTCAGACCTGTTCTCTTTCTCCTTCACTTCCTTCTCCAGCATTCAAAGTCTTGTATGTGAAGCACCTGAGCTCTGCTTCGTGTCTCCAGGAGAGCTATGAAAGCAGGAGGGTGTGGGAGGACTGGAGAGAAGCGGAGCCCCCCACGCACAGGCCAAGCAGCTTTCTGGATCTGCTTTCTCCTGAACACGAATGGAGGACTTAGTCCTTTGCCAAACCTCCTGTCTCCCCCTCTCTTTTTTTTTTTTTAAAGCCCAACAACAAGGAAGCAAGATGTTTTCTCTGTCCAGGGAGCTCCTGCTGGCTGGTGTGCAGAGGCACTGCTCGGTCCCACAGCCCCGGGCACTCACCGCTGTAGCAGATGGCGTCGTAGCGGGAGTCGGGGTGCGGGTACCCCGTCTGGTTGATGTACAGGTACACCGTCCTCACGCCCACCAGGTTGCCCCCGCAGTTGGGCCGTGCCCTGGAGATGGGGTAGCGGACGCTGCGGTCGGCCAGCCAGCCCGCGCTGCACATGTCCATGCCGTCCTTCCAGGCCAGGTACAGCTCTCCCGTGGTGGCCAAGCGCGCGCCCAAGCTGCGGCATTTGTCGAAAGCTTCTTGGAAGGTGAACTTCTCCGGGGCAGTGGCATAGAAGACTTTGCCTGCAATCATACCATCTGTTAGCATGGGAATTACCTGTAGAATTTAATCCCAGTTCCCTTTCTATCCCCTTCCCACTCCTGAGAATTTGGGTAAGATGAAGGATCCTGTGTGTTAGAGGTGAAATGCAACTCCATGTTGGTGACTTCGTAAAGACCAGAAGGAAGAGTCTTACAGACCAAATGCAGGCTGGAGCAAAGCACACCACACCAGCTGGAGCCACAGGGCAAGAGGGAGATAAAGGACAGTTGCAGTTCTGTTGTGCTGAATATTTCAATCGATCCCCATCATAAGCACGAGTGATTGACACCTCTGAATGTCACACACTCAAATGGCTGACCAGGCAGGATGGTGTGGAGTCTGGTGGAGGTTAGACGGACTCCACCCTCTGTACTGCATTAGTCATTTGACATTAAAATTGTCCAAGGTCTAATAAAGAGACTGTAGAGAACATCTGGCCTGGCCGGGGTATGTGATTTTCAGCTTTAACCTGTCTTTTCTCTAGGCCCTTTGCCTCTGTATTTGCTGTTGCTCAGTCTAGGCATGATCAGGGCTTTGGCTGCTTCTGTATCTAGTAACAATAAAAGCCCCAAATCACCTTGCATTTGCTCTGCATAGCAGTAAACATCATAGGTTTCATCTGGCTCACGGACACCGTAGGTCCTCACTCCTGGAAATTCGTCCTTGTCACCATAGCAGCGCTCCCGGGGCCAGTGGATGGGGTACCTGAGGGATAGATTGTGGATAAGAGTGGGGGGCAGGACCCTGGCAGCCACAGAAGGCTGGGAGGGAGCTGCAGGGCACTGCCTGGTGGGTGATTTATGGCTTTTCCTGGGTTCTGGGGAAGGGTGATCTGCCATCCTGCCCTCACTCTGATGGTCCTTGGAGCACTGACCAAAGCCATCAGGACAAGGTGCCTCTCCAGTGGGGTTGCACAGCTTGGTCTGGTTTAGCCAAGTCTGTGCATCTTGGCACAGCACTGGTTTTGTTCGGGGAAGATGAAGGGTTAGGATGAAGCCATTGTCCCCTCAGTTGTCACCACCAGCTGAGGAGGACAGTGGTCACTCTGCTTTCCTGCTAGAGATTCCCCTCTGGCAGAGAACAGCTTGCAATCCACTACCTCCCTCTGCACACCAGCAGTTACAACAGCTGCTACTAACAACCATTTTTGGTGGCTTCATGACAGAAGTCCTTCCCTAACAACCTTGCTGTGGCTTTCCCTTCCCTGCGTGGCTTCTCACCTGACAGTCTGATCAGCCAGCCAGCCAGCATCACACTGCTCGTACCCATCCTCGTAGGCAGCCTGCAGCTGCTCGGGGGTAGCAATGACAGCACTGTTCTGGATACAGGCCTGCTTGGCCTTCTCGAAGTTCAGGGTGTACCTTGTGGAGATTGCTCTGTAGTGGAATACGATGCCTGGAAAAGATGATGGCCATCACTCACAATCACCAGCCCCTCACCTCCCAGAGAAGGCACAAGAAAAAGGCAAAAATAAATCATCCTGTACAGTCCTGCAGTGGAAGCTGCCTCCCTGTCTTATACAGAAAGCTAAAACCACAAAAAAGAGAAGGATTGTACAAAACTTTCATTATCTTATCCACATATTACTAGGACAAGCTTTGCAATACAGCAATGGAAGCTTTTCCAGAACAGCACAATTCTCCAGATGAGGGCATCCCATCTCCTAAAATGTTTGGAAAAAATTAAAGGTCTGATAAAGGCTCTGTTCCAGATTTACCCGCTTGAGCAACAGCCCCGTGTATCCAGTACCAACTCCTGCCAAGGATGTCGTCTTGCTGCCTCTGTAACTCACCTTCTGCCAGAAGAGTCATTTTCTTGCCATGTTCTGCCATGAGTCATTTTACTGGTTTGTTTAGTCTGGTCCTAGCCTGCTAAAATAAATGCTTGGCCCGTGGCTTCTGCTCACCCACCCATCACCTTATCTGTGACCTGGGAGAAAGGGCTCATTCCTACAAGAGCGGTGCCTCCTCTACCCATGTGCCTCTTCCTCCCTCCCACCCAGGCCGAGCAGCAAGATGCTGGGAGAAAAGAGCAAGGGCAGGATCCCACCTTTCACGAGGACCTCTATTGTGTCCTGTCTGTCCTCGATCCCGTACATCACTTCACAGCGGTACATCCCGGTGTGGTTGGACCTCAGCGCCTTGATCTCCAGCGTGGCGTCCGTGGGGATGGCAGGGTAGTTGGGCAGGGAGATCACCTCCCTGTACTCGCTGTTGAGCCGGATCTTCCCGCCGGTGGCCACCAGCAGGACAACCTCGGTCCCGTTGGAGAGCTTGCTCCACTTGATCCGTGGGGTCAGCATGACACTGGTGTCCTGCTCCTCTGGGATGTTGAAGTAACACGGGATGTTCAGGGAGCTCCCCAGGATGACACGCAGGGGAGACTGCTCAGGTATCTTGACTTCCAGGCCATCACTACTGTCTGCCAGTTCCCAAACAGAGCAATGGTTGCATCAGTAACACATGGAGTACAAAATATCCCGTGTTTCCACATGATCCGGGGCCTATATCTGCTGTGCAAACCTGTACCCACATATTCAGACATGACCTTCTTGGTCTAGTCTAGAAAGGGAAGTTGTGGCAATGACCGCTGCACCGTGGCTGTTTTTGAGATCTGGACCAGTGCTGGATGTGGGAACGAAGGGAGCAAAGGGCTCTGCTGCAGCATGGCTGCTGCCTACACTGAGATCACACCTGATAATGCTTCAAAAGCTGAAATTCCCTTAATCTCCCCACAAATCTGCCTTTGCCTGGAGCTATCTCCCTGGTTTCCTGAACACCAGTGCAGCACATGGCTCAGTCCTGCTTTCCCATGCCCTGGACACGTACCTGAGAGCTCCACAGAGTCGGCTGCGGCGATGACTTGCAAACACACAAACACTAATAGTAAAGTGGTCATAATTTACCTGCAAGAAACAACACAGGGAGAAAGGATTTGTGTGTGTTCACAGGGAGCTGAGTGCTGTGGATGCTGCTGCAGGGCAGTGCAATGCTTTCAGCTGCCCCTAAAGCCTCCTACACTCCTCATAGCAGCAGGGAAAGTTTGTCCCTGGGGAAGGATTCTGCCTCAAAGTGCCACTTGCTTCGGGAAATAAGTCCATGGGGCAAATAAATAAGATGCTCTGCTATGTCCAGCAGTCTGAAGTGTTATTATACACCCTTATTATACTGCTTTCCTACACTTTCTCTTGTGATTCAGTCTCATGTATGGAGCAGAACGACAATTTCACAAGAGGTCTTCACACACCTGTTACGTATTTAGTCAAGAGGGACCATCACACCCACTAAGCCTCTGCCTCAGAACAGGAGCTGCCCCTCACTGGGCATACCAAACCAAACCAGAACTGGCTCTCAGGCCAGATGGTCAGAAGCATTTTTTATTCCCTAAAATGCTCTGAAGGGAAATTTGCCCTCTACATGGCGGAAAAGTCAAATGTTACAACTCTTTGGTACAATGCTCCTGCACCGAGAGTCAGCATATCCTTAAGTGCAAATGGATCCGGAACTGATACAAGAAATCCACAGAACACGAGTCTGGGCATCTTAAATCCACCCTAAAAATATCTTCTTGGGATCTCTCAATTAGTCAGAGCAACCTGCTTCTTCTGAAGGCTTCAGGAAAAGAAAGGATCATCCTGCTGACACTGAGTGACAGAAGCAATATAGAGAGGCCAGCCAATTCAATCCTAACTGGATTACCCTCCAGGATAATATCACATCATTTTAAATCACCACAAAGACTCAAGTTGGTTTCAATATTTCAAATAAAACCTAGGTCCTCTGGCAACCCAGCACAGTTTGGCATCACACTTCAGGCCTGACTCAGAAGGAAGGACCACACCTACTGAATCACTGGTGTTTCCTTTGAGGTCTGAATATTGCCTGTTTCAGTCCTGTGATCTAGAAAGATTCCAGCTGACTTCAGCTGACAGGTAACATTCGGGTACATGCCTATTGGCCTTACAGAAACTCCATTACATATCCTCACTGGCACAAGAAAAGGCCAAAAATAAACCCCATCCTCTATAGTTCAGCATTAACCTTTCACTTATGAGAAAACTGACCTCCACGCACTCATTCCTGTGAACCTGACACACCACAAAACCTTATCTCTAGTGAACAGAGACAGCTCTACTGGCAGAAAATAGGAGAGAACAGTGACGGAACACACTGGCAGAGAAGTGTGGAGACTTCAGTTTGTAGGGCTGAAAAAGATCAGATGGAGATATCCCACTTTCTGCTGTGCATGGGAGTAAAATTTCAGGTGAGTGCTAACCTCAGGGAGAACTCTGGCAGCTGTACATATGTCTGGGTGTCTCTCTGGTGAGGGGTGATGCCTGCACAAACAATGTATTACAAACCTCTTCAGCAGATGACAGCTGACTTCACCATTTCCCTCCCGGGACGGGCAGTTCGGAGCTGACCGCCGAGGTCACAGAGTCTGGCTGTCAGCACTGGGTCAGTGGGAGGGGGCCATGCCCACAGGGTGGGCTGTGGGGGGCAGTGAAGTGGCTTCTGCTCCTCAGGAAAGCAAGGGGACTTGGAAACACCATCTGCTGCTGCCAAACAGGCTGAAATCAGCTTGGCCAAGCAGCCGTACCCAGGAGTCCTTCACGAGCTGGCTGAGCGAGCTGCTGGCCCACTGACATTCATTCACAATCCGTGCTGGAGCGCTGGGGCAGGTCCCGAGCACTGAAGCACTGTGTCCACAGTCAGCCAAGATACACAATGATGAGCCTCATAAATACGTGCTGGTTTGATTGACATAAATTCCAGGCGAAATAATGGAAAATCTGATGCAGAGTTCAGTTCATTAAGCACTGAAGAATAGATGTAGTACTAATCTTAGTTTAGGCACTTGTGTATAAAACAGGTGCTTCCAACCTTTTATTATTTGGCATGATTCTAAGCTTGTTTGATAAAGCTGCCTGCATGGCTGCAACACAATGTAATTAGATTTTGATAAGGTTTGAATTTTTCAGGGTTCTATGGTATGAAGATGTGTAATGTCAGCAGTGCATCCATTAAAATGGCTCAGCAGAAGCCAGGCTGGTGCATCCCTAACGGGATCCATCTGAGGGACCTTGAGGGAAATATTTCTAATGGGCATCTACAGGTGTCAGTTCCAATGGGTTTCCAAATAGACTGTGTTTTAATAGAATCAAACATAAAATTGTACAAGGGATGCATGCCTAGCAATGGGATATTGAGTCCTAGGAAGAAGTCACTCAGGAGAGCTACTGCTATCATCCAGCACTAAACCAAACAGGAATTCCTCTCTGTGCATTAGAGGTGAGCAGTGGGAATACTTTGCACATCTCTGGGCTGTCATGAAGATATCAGAAAAAGGTGAAGAAATATCCACTAGCAAGGGCTGGACAGAACGCTTTATGGGGGAGACTGGAAAGTAGGAAGTTTGAACCTAATTACTATAACAAATAAAAAAAGAAAAACCGAGAAGTTGACGACTGTGCACAAATACTGTTTCAAGCAGAGGCTGCTGGTGCTAAAGGGCTCTTTAATCCTGCAGAAATTCATGACCAGAGCTAATAGCTGGGAAACATATGCTGAGTAAACTCAAATGGGGAACAAAGCCACATTCTGCACAGTGGGTGATGGGTCACTGAAACTGGTACCGAAGGAAGTGATGGAGTTTCTGTCAGGGTGGATCCTGCAGGGCAGAAGGGATCTGGGTGGAGGACACTTTCCTAACCACTAGTAGGATACCTGTTAGAGCATTAAATAAAAACTCTTACTTCTCCAGGCTGCTTAGATGAGGTACCTTTCACTGGCTTGTGTTTTGCCAGAATCCAAGTAAACTAAATAGCCCTGAATGTCATGAGATGAATTCAGCCAAGAGAGGCAGGCAGCTTTAGACCTGGATTATCTACTAAAGAATTGAAACGTCCTAGATCATGGAGACAGAGATGTTTAAATATAACAGGAGTTGGCTGGCTGGAAAGACTTACAGGGTCTGTGGCTACTGCAAACTGGTATTGTTCTGAGTTGATATTTCTGTGGCTAGGAGGAGAGCAGGTTCACCTGTCCATCAGGTGGACATCACAGAACACAATGCCCTGAACAGAAGACATTTCCTTTGTCTCAAAAGCTAAGACAAGCTCATGTACTCTCAGTCTTATTCAAGCGTTATGCTGATCTTCCACAAGGAAAAACAGCCTCATATGACAACAGCTGGGACCAGCTGTATCTTCTCAGTTCGGTTTAGCTGTGGGGGAAAAAACCCAACCTCCTCTAACCCCACAGAAGCCCAGAGGAAACGGGTTTTCCTTGTGAGCAGTGGTTAACAAATCAGAATAACAATGTTCTGGGTGTATTCCGCGAAAGTGTTGAGTCCCTGCCAGTAAGAAACCCAGCCTACTCCTCAGGGTGCTGTTTGCAATGTTGATCTTCATTTTTCATTCCCCTGAAGCGTGCCAAAGAGATCCAACCCCGAGTCTGCACGCAGCTCTGGTTGGGATTCACTGTGCTGGGAATGCCTTTGATTAATGTCCCGTTGTTACAGCAGTGGTTCCATGCTGCAACACTTCTACTCTGTGTTGTCTCTACTGGGACATCCAGGCACATGCTAATGAGCAGACAGCTGCTTGAAGAAGAAGTTCTGGAAGCAAGCGAGTAAAGAGGGAGGTCTGTGTGAGCAGAGAGCACGGATGATGCAGACCTGGTCTGTCTGGAGAAGGGAACTGGGAAGGTTCTTCCCGCCATTCTAAAACAACACCTAAAAAGACTGTCGGGGCAGAGGAGGGTGGCTGGCTCAAACGTGGGTGCTGTCTCTCACAGAGGTGTAGGTTCTGACTGAGGGGGCTGTGCCCAACAGCAGGAAGGTGCAGTTCAGTGCGTGGGAGTATCAGTGTGTGCTCGATGAGAGGGGATCTGGCACAGAGGAAACGTGCTCAAGGATAAGTGGCTGAGCTGCACTGATGCCTTCCCTCAGCCACCTAGAAACAGAGACTAGACAGGAGTAAGGGGATAAAAGGTAGGTATTTATTTGAAGGGCCTTCAAGGTACACCCTGGGGAGCCAGAGGCTGCTTCTATAAAATGGACCCCAAGGTGGACAGCAGGTCACGAGTTCTTTACACTGTTATAGGTTTGGTCCATTTGCATATCAGCATAAATTCACCAATTAAAACTTTAGCTCTCTTCAATTTCTCCACCTCTTTCATGGTCCTAGTTTACACCTTTTGGGCCTAAGACAGCAGCTAACACGTGACAAGAAACTTTAGAGTTACACGCTAGGCAGTACAGGATTTGAAAAATATAGAAGTTAAAACCTAAGGCATCAGCACGACCGAGTAAAGGCACGGTACAGTCTGGAGCAGGCTAAGCAGTGGCAGGAACAACCCCTGCTCAGGATCTTACTGATTGGCCCCCTGCTGTAGCCGAATGGCTAAGGAGAGGAGTGGACCTTGGAAACGAGCTGGGAATACAGTCAATGCCCCTACCATGTGTGTCATAAATAACACAGGCCTGTGGACATAACCTCCTCTGACTACTCCTTTGAAAATCATAGAGGTATTCTGGCTGCTAGAAAAAGGTGAGCTCCTGAACCCACAGGAGCCACCAGATCACTGCTGGCAAACTCCAAGTCAGTTGCAGAGCCCTTATTCTCTGGCAAAAGAAGCCACCCTGGAGAGAAGTTGCTCTGCACACACTTTGGAGGAGCTGAAAAGAGAGGTTTGTCCAGGCTCTAGCAGGGAGCACTGCAAGGGGATAATTCTTGCAGCACAGAGCCCTCCAGACAGGCAGCAATGGTCACACAAAGCTTTCTGCCAGGTCCCTGCTACAAAAACACCTCCCACCCCTGCAGTCTGCCTTCCTGCAAAACTCCATTTGCACTTTCTGGGAGAGCAGCTGGAGCAGGCAGATTTTGTGGTGAGGAGAGAGAAGGAGGCAGGACAAGTTACACAAGGTCACGGCTGTGCCTCCCCCTCAGGATGACTGTCCCTGTGTGGGGTACCGAGCAGTCTGGAGGAACAAGAATCCAACCAAACTGCCACAAAAATTCCGGCCATCCTACCATCTCTAACCAGTGCTCAAGATGGAAACAAGGCCCTCTCCAATTCAGCCTGGGCCAGGAAGAATTCAGGAAAAACCCCCTGCCTTTCTGAAAAGGGCAAGGTTGGGAATTGCTGGTAGGCTCAGGAGCTCCCCACCCTGGAGAACAACTGTCCCTTTCACTGAAGTTTATTGCCACTCTGTTTTACTCCTAAGACTGTGCTTCTGTATCAGGTTGTGTGCAGTGTCCTAAGCTGGCTGCATGTAAGTATGTTTATTTGAGAATCTAAGTGTGTGTGGAGGGGAGCCTGTACCTCTGTGCAGACAGGTTTAATCCCTCGCTCTTCCAACCACATGCCCAGCTTTTCAAAGGGCTGAAGAATGTGGAGGGAGCAAGAAAAGGAAAAGTCCCTACAGTGGAAGTTCAACAAAGTACCTACAGTCAGACTGTACAGTGGGAAACAGCCAGATGGCCCGTGTGCAGCACAGCTGAAGATGCTTGCTTGCTGCAAAGCATTTTCTGTTCTAGTTTATTTTAATTGAGTTCTATCTGCAGTTTTTCCTGTGGCCTTTGCTTGCTCCAGACCATGTTCGTCACCCTTGCTGCAATTGTTGTCCTCTTTTCTTTTTTTTCCTTTATTTATTTTAAACTAGAGGCAGATGGGTCTTTTTAAGCTTCCTTCTTTCTCAGTTTTGGAAAGCCTTTAGTACACTTACATTTTGCTTCTGGCAGCTAATAAAATGTCACTCATTACCTAGAAGATACGCCTGGACATAAAGGCATGTCCAAAGACAATATTTCCTCTACAATTATGGATATAAAGAGGCTCCTGAGCCTGTTTATTTAGCCTTGGATTCTCTCTCCAACTGGTTTTCCACCCCCAGTTTAGTTAGACCTTAGTTTCTCTAGGACATGTGGTCACTTCCATCCAGCCTTATCTCAGCACTATTATTTTCAGGCATCAGCATTTGAGACCAGGGGTTTGATGAGGTCTGAGGAGACCCCATCACCCAGCAGGGGCATCAGGAGAGCACATCCTATGCCCTTGTAGGCTTCGGAGTCAAACGCTGGTTTCTCCTCTCCTCTGTAAAACTACAGACTGCTCCTCAGTGATCTCTACAAACACTTCATTGTCCCTCTGTGTGTTCCCAGGCTCTGCGCTGGACTCAGGGTTTTTCAGTTAAAAACCTCAGCCAGGTCCAGGAAATGGGAGGGAAGGAAGGAGGGGGGAGTGAGGGACGTAGGCAAAACCTATTTTATTTCTTTTTCTTCTTCTTCTCTTTTTAAATAAGGCAAACTTTGGAACAGAAATATGGCAATAAAGGCACTCCTCTGATTTTTCATGTTTTTTCAGCTGCAAAGAAAACAGGAGAAATATTCCATTCTGTCTGGCTTCCTAACCATTCTGTGAGCAAGACCTTTATGTGCAGAGCAGCTTGGATCCTGCTCCTGCCTGCTCCTTTTCTGAAACCATTTCTGCAACAAGAAACTATTTTTTTTCCCCCAATCAGAAGGACACATGGCAGCAACTGCTCAGGTATTTTGTCCTCGGGGGATGTGGCCCTGCAGCCCTGCAGCACTGGCTGCCGGGGTTGCTGCAGGGGATGGCAAACTGGTGGCACCGGGGCACTTTTAGTGCATAAGGCACAAAACAGAGAACACTCCTTGAAGATGAAGGATAATGTGAGGTTTCACCTCAAACCTCAGCTGGCTCCTGTCCTCAAGCACCCCTTGCCACTGCATGTATGGACACAGTCAGACAGCTCTGTTGTTGCACCCTGGTGATGGTACCAGGGTGTCTTTAGCTGTGACATGAGCTCCAGAGCCCCTCTCTGTTCTCTGGCACGGAGACCCAAAGTTGGTGGTGTGCAGTACCCTTTCCAGTGTCTTTATGACTTCTCTTCCAATAAAACAGTTGCAGGCTGTTATAGTCTGTTTATCTGATTTTTTTGCACACACACTACAGGAAAAGCCAAAATGCTCAAGGTTGCACGCTCATGCTTTCAATGAGCAAGATGCCAGAGGAAATCTTAGCAAAGCCTAAGCAGTCCTGTGCTAGGTTCAGTTAGTGATCCAAGCTCAGACAGATGATCTGGAGCAAAGCTCCTACTGAGCACAAAAAGTCTCCCAAGCATTTATCTCTTTTCTGATATCTGCCACAGAGCAGCTCTCATCTTCCCCTGATTTCTATTGGATTTCATTATATCTCCATTGATTTCAGCAACAAGTTAAACACAGAGGCTGCAGCAGAAGCCCAGACATTCCAAAACTAGCTCTCTTGCAGGAAAACCAGAATTGTCTGCCACTAGCAACACCCACCACCATAATTTTTCTATCCTTCAAGGACCGAGAAGTTGCAAAATATCCACTATGGCAAGCAGATGACAGCTGGAGCCTTTCAGGAAAGGTGTGGGATCAGCACCAAGCCCTGGGCTGCCCTGGTTCCAAGTGTCTGCTTGATATGGAAAGCCAGAGCTACACTCGAACAGGCACTGGAGCCTCTGAATTCAAGGGAACAATGAGCCTTTGAGACTGGTCGAAGCTCACACTCAAAATCCTCTCTAGTCCAAGAGGAGGAACAGAAACTTCTACAGAGCAGTTAATCTCCTTATAAAATAGATGTCTCAGCTGAGAACCTTTAAAGAGGGGTTCAGCCTTTTCTGTCAGCTAGCAGTGGAGCCTGGAGCACTGTCAGACATCTAATTTTTAGAGTCTGGTGGGTGATCATGCACTTCATAAAGCCCCCTTATATCCTGTACACTTTTTTCTGGAGCTGCTGTCAGCCTTAAGTGAAACTCCCCCAGACATGGGAAGCAAAACCAGCACAACATAAAAGAAGAGAAACCAGATCCTCCTTGGATGTGAGGTGTGAAGATGGCAGCTTGGGCCATGATCCAAGGAAGTCAATAACAAGTCCTTCAAGTGACAACTTTTTCCATCCAATTGCACTGGCTCACTACAAACCCCATGAAAACCACAAAATCTGTTCTTTCCATGCACCTAGGAGCCGAGCTACTAAAGCCCAGTATGGAGGAGGAGGAAGAAAAGGTTGAGGGGCCTGGAAAACCCTCTGAGAGGGCTTGTGTAGGACAGGTAAAGCTCATCTGAGTGGCAGCATCCACTTGCCCCCACCACAGGATGTCCCATTGCTCTGCTGGAGATTTTCCCTCCCGCAGAATTTGACTTCTCACTTGTTCAGGAGAAGGCTGAAACCTCATTTGTGCAAAGATGTAGCCTTAGCAATGAGAAGTCATCCCTCTCTGGCTGCAGAACAAGGTGTGAATGTGACTGCAGAACAGCAAATCTCTGCAGTGCTTCCACGCTGGCAGCAGATGCCAAAGAACCATGGGATGGTTTGGGTTGGAACAGACCTTAATGAATTCAGGGACAGCCCTTCTGCTCTGACCCAGCTCAGCCCTTCAGAAGGATGGCTTTCCAGAAAGCAATGAAGTGTTTGAAGCCATGTTTTATTACAGAATCTGTAGGCATGGGGACATAAATCTTCACAGGCTCTGCTCGTTACTGCCCAGATCTGATAACAGTTAACACTCTACTACCCCAAATCACCTTAAATGCAACAAAAGTGCTCCTAAGAAATGCCATGTGTAAGTTCATCTCACAGGGCACTGGGTGGCACTGGAAGAGACATTGCAAATCTGGTTCCTGCCAACTTGGCAATGATCCTTCCAGGTAGACAGGGAACACCACACTAGCTTGGAATGACAACAGCCTCAGGAGACTCAAGGTGAGAGCCACAGGACCTTGTGCATGGCTGGAGGGGCTCTGTAATGACCACACAGTGGGTCACACTAATGATGATGTCCCTTCATGGGAACGGGCACCTCCCACAAGATACAAAACTGAAGGAATCTCTTGCTAAGGATGCTTTCTACTGATGTGCTACATGCATCAGACTCCACCATGATCTTTGGTGAAGCTGTCCCTGCTGGGAATACACACAGCTGGTGATATTAAACCTCCTCATAGTGTCACATCTTGGACACAAAAGAGATAGGTGAGCAATCATATCCTATCTGGGCCTTGCTTAGCACGATTGGGCATGCTGCTGGTGCTTAGTAGCAGTAAAAGCAACCTTTCATCCAGCTTGGAGGAAGAGCTTCCAGCTTCTTCACAGTCTCAGTATCTGCCTCTTTTTGCTCCCCATTTTCTCTTTCCAAAGTTGGCACCTGAAAGTTTTCTCTGCATAAATTCCAGACATTGTGTAAACACTGTGCTTAGATTTCCTTAAATGAGGCTGTTTCAGCCCCAGCTTTCCTCCCAAGTAGATTTCCTGTCTCATAAATTCAAGACATGAACAGTTTAGTTTTGCTAGGAAGGTGGAATCTCAAACTGATCCTCCCTTTGGGATGACCTGGAAGACAAAAGGGCAAATGGCATGGGAGAGGGCCTGGGGTTTTCTAGTTACTGGCTGAAAGAGGGGAGCCATCCTTCCACGTGCTGCTCAGGAGGGAGTGCCAGTGGTCCAAGAGACTGTTACTATTTGCCATAAATAATCTGCAAGTTTTGAAGTCTACCAATTTCTTGACATATTTTTTTTCTCTTCACAGCTCCAGAAGATGGAGAACAATCTTTTCTTACCAAGCAGATCACTGGCAGATGATTGGAGAAGCAAGGGATTACTGTTTTCTCCTGTATCCAGATCCTCAAAGTATTTGTGACTCCTCAGAAAGGCACATGCATATCAAATGTTCCCACACCCTTTGTGCAAGGCAAGCACAGGAAGTCCCAGGAGTAAAAGAGCTTTTCCTCTCAGCCTCTACTCACTGGGACTTCAGATAATTTCTCTGGCACCAAGGTGAACTCCCAACCACAATGCAAGGGTGGGTTTTGCTACTGCTGCTGAAGGATCTCACACACTCTGGTGTCAGAAGAAGGGTCTTTACCAGAGCATTGGGGTGGGTTTTCACCAGCCTGGTCTGTTGTCTGGGAATGACATGGTCACCCTCAGTTCTGAAGGCACTGAGCTCGCTTTGCCTTCCAGCTAATGGAGAGGGCACACAGTATAAAGGGATCACAAGCTTCACATTCAGACTATAAATGAGGGTTTTGCTGCTTTGGCTGTGTTGAACAAGACTCTCCTACTTCTCCATTTCCTCTGCCAGCAAACCTCTGACAACTAAATTGAGCACAAAACAGCCATGCCAGCTTGTACTTCTCTAGGAGGTTGAATGGCACAGGAAGGATTAAGGAAGAGAAGCAGCTTTTCACTCCCATCTCTGGTTCTAGGAAAACTTAATCAATGGCTGGGCATTGCACCCCCTCAAACTGCCTCATGCATGACAGCAGGAGAATGGTTCGCTGTCTCCTCTCATTTCCTCCTTGACCAGCTCTCCCAGACCACTTTGTCCCCCTCTTGACAGCTTTAGCAGTGGTGAAAGATTTTGTGGACCACGGACAAAGCGCTCCCTCTTGGTCCCTTCCAGGGACGGAGCCAAGCAGCCGGCGGGTGCTGAGCAGGGGCAGGGCCCGAGGCCTCTGTCCGGCTGTACCGACCAGGGGCTTTCCTCTAAGTGTGTGGATGGCTCCAGGACCTGTTGAAAACTCACCAGATAATCTCTTCTTTCATGTTTTCCCTCTGTATTCACCCCCAGACACTCCCCAGGCCATTGCCATCTTATGGCACCTGGTAGCCACAGAATCATAGGATGGTTTGAATCTGATGGGATGTTAAAGATCATCCAGTGCCAACCCCCTCTGCTGCGGACAGGGACACTTCCCACTAGACCAGATTCCTCCAGGCCCTGCCCGGGCTGGCCTTGAACACTTCCAGCAATGGGGCATCCACAGCTTCCCCGGGAAACCTGTACTGGTGTCTCACCACCCTCACAGGAAAGAATTCCTTCTTAATGTCTAATCTAAACTGCCCTCTGTCAGTTTGAGTCCATTCCCTCTTGTCCTATCACTACATGTTCCTGCCCCAAGTCCCTCTCCAGCTCTCTTGTAGCCCCTTTAGGCACTGGAAGGGGCTCTAAGGTCTCCCCGGAGCCTTCTCTTCTCCAGGCTGAACAATCCCAGCTCTCCCAGCCAGTCTCTAAAGAAGAAGTGCTCCGGATGTCTGAGCATCTCCATAGCACTGCATCCCTGTACAGCTCCTTCCTTTTCTCGTGTGCTCAAGCTGTTCCTGTAGGAGACCACTCTGGTGTGCAGTGCCCTCTTCACTCTTAACTAAGGCACACAGTGTGTGTTTAAATTAATTTAACTGGCTCAGTCAATAAGTCCTCTGTTTAATTTAGTACTGCTCTGTTCTTCTGGAGCACAGAATGCAGTCAACTGTCCTGTCCTGCCCCAGTCATTGCAAGGGGATTTCACCGTGCAGGGAACACTGAGGGATGCTCAGCTCTCCGTGCTAGGGGCACTTCCATCGGGCACGGACACTCATCCCCTGCTCCTATTCACTTGTCAGGTCACTTTGTCCAAACAGTAATTCCTGCCTTTGGTTCAGACTGTCCTTTTCTTCTTGGGAAGAAACCAACGGGGACTCCAGGCAGAAAATAAATCTCTCTCTTGTGTTTTTCTACTATAGTGGTGCTTTAGAACCAAGCCAAATTGTACAGCAGAGAACAAAACACGACAAGAAAGAAGATAACGACAAAATAGTTCACAGCCAAACAAGCTTGTTTTGGGGCTGCCACAGAGAGGGACCATTCATCAGAGACCTCACAAGTTTTAAGTCCTATTTTATGAGACTGGCAGGGAGGTAGAAAGAAAGGAGCAAGGTGATGGGAAAGATGCCTAAGAAATTGTCCTTTCTTGGTCTCTGACCCCTCCCTGCAGTGGATGTTGTTCTCTGGGGGATGTACTCATCACCCAGGAGCAAACGTAATGGGACTCCTCAGCGTAAGAGAGAGAATAAGTGGCAGAAGAGTTTCAATTCCTTGTCTTGAGATTTCCAGCTTGGTTCAGGACAAAACTTCCTCAAGAAAACCCTTCAAATAAACACCTCCTGCAAAGAACAACAAAGGTAAAAGAATACATTTGTAATCATATGAGACCCATTGTTCAGTCCAAAACTTAATCATAGCCTTTTCCTTTTTTTTCCAAAAGAGGCCTCAGTGTCTTCTTGAAAATCTGCCCACACTGAGAGGTCTGTTCCCTTCAAACACATGGTAAAAATACCCCAAAGAACAGAGACACTGGGGATACAGTCAAACTCTGTGACCTGAATGCCTATTTTGTATATAGAGATCCTTTTCTCGACATATACGTGATTTTAAAAATAAGCTTAGGTATGGTATAACTTAGGAGAAAATTGTGTGGATGTGACATTGAAAGAGAGAGCAAGAGGAAGACAATTACCCTCTCCAAAATGGGTTTCAGTCCAGGCTCAATAACATCAATAATCCTTTCATTACAGCTCAGATCTGAGGACTCCACTGAATTACCCCAGCACAGGCAGATGAGATCTCTGCCTCAGAGATGTTGGAATCTAGAAAGTGTGCTGCTGGCCAAGCCTGGAGAGCACAAAAGTGAATTTGGGGAGACCATGGGAATCCTGAATAAAAGCAAGGCTCTTACGTGAAATATAAAATTATTCTGTAAGGTGTAGACTTGAAGGGAAAGAAACACGACCCTAACACAAGCCACAGACATTTGGAGAGCCGCTGCTGCTGAGCCAAAATCTGCAGTTTGCTAAGCAAACTCCATTTGTTATACATTCAAAAAGAGAAAGTGAGGTATGGAGGAAACCCAAACAGCAATTAGATGGGAAAAACAAGTTTTCTGAGAGGTAAATAAATTCCTATGTGCGAGATGTGGTTGAGGGAGAGCGCCAAAACCTCGTCCAGTGTTTGGTGAAGTGTTCTGTAAGGGCAACAGAAAATGTTGTTTTTCCAGAGATATGTGGAACACCTTAAAACCAACAGTGCCCACATTTTGAGGAACAGAAAGGCACCAACACAGATCCCCTTTTAGGCAGAATAACTGCCTAGCAAAGTATTTAAAACCTGCAAATATGACCCAGCATTGATGGAGGAGATGTGGGCTTTAAAATGGATCTTGGAGCATTTTACGCTGGTATTTTAGCTCAAATATGCAACAATACCAAGAGAAACTGTATAAAAGTAAAATTTGTTTTGTACTATTGGCATAAAAGACCAATTCAAAGGCAAGTAATAATTATGATTTATTTTAACCTATCCTGTCATTCTTCCAGTAAGATGGGCAGGTAAATTATCCGGTGGCCAGATCCAGTTACCACTGGGATCAGAAGCAAAGCTGCCATTTACCTCTGAGGTTGGGTACATTAATCCCAAATTCTTCTATTAAAACCTAGTCTAGACAGGTAACTGCTTGCAAGTCCTGAAAAGACAGCAGGGAGAGCCCTCAAAAAGATGTCTAAATCCCCACAAGTTGGCACAGAGCACTCTGCTTTCAGACAGAAGAAGAACTGATTCCTTAAGACAACATAGAGAGGAAAATCCTCCATGGCTTTCACACACAGTGTGAGAACTGGATCAAATCACACAGAACGTTTGGGCACTGTCACAGAGCAGCCTGCAGGTCGTGGAAATTCCACAGCTGCAACTGAAGAGGCATCACAGCATCAGTGGACACTGATGTGCCACTGAAATAAACCACACAGCAGGAGAGGTGTTCAGGAAAATAGCCGACAGCTAAATGTTCTAGCCAAAAATGTTCTCTAACACGTGGGATGAGCATTCCTGCAAACACGGCTGAGTGAGTCACGCTTCAAGGTAATGATTTTCACTGAAAGTGTAATGGGAAGGTGAGGGGCTACAATGATACTCATTTTGGCCCCTAAAGTTTGGTCCATACAGACTCCAGCCTTGTCCAGCCAATATCTGGAGTCACTCGAGCCTCCTATGGCTGTTGGGGTGTACAAAATCCATGCTGGATGTCCTCTCTCCACAGGCTGTGAGCTCTGTGCTTGCTCTCTGCACAGCTCAGTGAACCTCCTTCCCACCATGAGGATGTTGCAAAAGGGTATGAAAGCTAAAAGCAAAGTATTTTGGAGAACAAGAGGCACCAGACCCACTGGTCATTAACAAATTTAATAGATTGCTTCTCTATAGAGCTTCCAAGGGTCTTGAGTACAAGTTTGGACACTATAGCAAAGGATACAGTGTTCTCTTGTGAGATGCTGTGAGATTTCTGGGAATGTCAAAATTTTGCAGTGAAACTCTGATGGTCTGACAAACTGTGTACAGTATTTCAGAATTTAGAGGTGCAAATGGATCAGCAAGGCACATAATGGAATTTGAAGAATTGCTTCTCTCAGTCTTTGAGTACTCTGCTGTAAAACTGGCTTTGAATCCCTAAAACAACTTCTGGAAAAGGACTAATTTTATAAGGGAGATAAATCCAATCAGCTATCTGAGCATCTAATGACCCTCATACCCAGCCAGTTTAGTAATATTATTGTTTAATTATACCCAAGAGCACAGAAGAGAGAGAAATCTCTGATGGGTGAGGTACTGCATGCAGATTTACAGAAAACCAGTCAGCTGCACTTGAAGTTACAGAACAGAAAGCAATCCAGTTGGAGAATAGAAGAAACTGGAAATGAACTGTGCCAGGGTTGAAGAGAAGGTGCCAACCAGTGTATTTATCTTCACTTTTGCCAGTACACATAATGGAGAAATGAGTAAAGCTTCAGTGTTAATCTGAGACTACAGTGTGAGAAAGTTTCCATTTCAAGCACAAAAAACCCCATAAAAACCCTTCTTGTTTTTTCTGCTAGACTATGATTCTGAAGTTGCCAAAACACCCTTTCTCCATCATTACCTGAAGAGATGAGATGTCATGGAGTATGTACATGTGTTTATGTCAGTTTGATGTGCTTATTCAAGTAGGAGGCCAGCAGCAATTGTATGCAAATGATCAAAACAAGAGCAGGAGTGAGGCATCCCGTGTGGATTTAAAACCTGGAAAAGGGCAGTGTGATATTCAGCAGAGGCCAGCTAACTCAAGAACTTATTTCTCAGGAAGGCTTTGTAGCTCGCACTGAACCTGGAGCTGTATTTCTCAGAGGGGTGATGGTGCCTGCACGAGGTAATTCAGATATGTTACATGTGCCAGTGAGAGCTGGAAGCACAGCACTGAAGGTGAACTCAAAGGAAGAGCGTGGTTGACTCTACCTGGATTTGGCAAAAGAATGGCCAAAATGGCCCAAAACACATTCACATCCTGATGGGTGCCAAGGAAGGTGCACGTGCCTGTCGCTGTGCTGATACAGGAATGATTTTCCAGATGAAATGGGTACAGCACTGCAGAGGGCCTCAAGGGCATGCTGGGGTTGGTCTGGAGCATTTCAAAATGCTGGACAGGTTCAGAACTGAACAGTAAGAGCAATGAAGACCCTTCTGTCCCCTGCTGAACACATCTCAACATCATTGGTGGTGCTGAATCCTTTCCATGGCTCCTGTAACAGGCAGGAAGCCACTCACAGCACTGGCAGGAGATCTCTGCAGTAAGTAGAGGTTTTTTTCTGGAGACAAACTGCAGAGAATCTGGGAATTATGAAGGCACAAGGATTTTGCCCCGACTTTGGAAAAATGGCTCCTGGTCTTGAAGGACTCAAGGGAGGGTCACAATCCCAGGGGCTGGCTGGCTAAGCAAAGGGCTGATCCCTTTTCCTGCTGACACACAGCGATGGTTGCAGGGTAGCATTAGCTCCGTGGCCACTGAGCACCCTGTTTTTTGAGAGAAGGCCCAAGTATCAGTGGTGAAGGGCCAAGCTGGGAGCCCAGCGTCCCTCCCTGCACAGTGCTGGTGTAGGAGGCAGTATTAGCAGAGTAAGAACCCTGCAGCCCGATGGGATCACTTACATACCAATTACTACGAGGCAGCAGGGTGTTATTTATACAATAAGTGCTATACAAAACAGCAGAGCAATATTTAGAGGGCAAATACAACGGACAGGAAAGCTGCAATTTGTTCTGCAGCAGCAGGATGTTCTGTGCATTCCAGAGTGCCAGGCAGGATGAGGGTGATGCTTACATGCCAACTACTGTAGGAAGACAGGTTATTATTTAAACCCCAGATACAATGGTAGGGAAAGAGTATTACTTACTAACCAGACCGAATGCAATAGCAGCAGTGCCAGTAACTGCATGGTGTAATTTACAACAGAGGAAAAGACATCATTTGCAGACCAGTTATTACAGAATGGGAGGGTGTTTGTTGTGGTACAGCACTGAAGCATTACTTTGAAGCTGAGCACTATAGAGGTACAGGGTATTATTTATACACCAAACACCAGAGAAACTGTTTTTTTGGGGGTAAGTAACAGTGACAGTTAATCATTCGTATGAAAGCCATTCTGTAATTTCCAATATGTAACCTACATGATTATTTCAACCTTGAAACTGTGGTACAGATGATGTAATGTTAATTATACTGAGAACTACAGCTGCTCTACCACAGGACTGCTAAGCTGGAATAATCTTCCAAAGTCAGTAGATTTATGCCAGCAAAACTACTGAATCTGCCCTGCCCTGTGCAAAGCCTGTGGTGCCTGGGGATTTCCAGGGGTGTTTATCCCTGACCCCGTGCAGGATCCCAGCAGGAGCTGCAGGTTTTGCTGTGGATTACAGGTTATCCAACCACCAGCACAGCCGCTGCTCTCTCAGCAGAGGTGCAAATGATGGATGGGACCTCCAGCTGGAAGGGATCAGCAGCATTTTCATCTGTTTATCAGCTGCTGGCCTTTTCATTTTTTTTCACACACCTTTCTCATCCAGTCTGTGATCTAACCTCAGGCAGGAGATGTTTCTTGGTTATTTCCTTTTAGTTTTCCCTACAGATTTTTGTGTTCTGTCGAATTATTCCTGCTAAGTCAAATCTGTATGTCCTGCAGCTGTGACAAATGATTCCTTTTGTCTTTCAGTGGCTGTCTACACTACTGAATAAATAAATAATAAAGTGTGCAAGTCTTCTGCTCACTGCTAACCAAGGGCACTGGAGAAGCCAAAGGCACATGGAAATTGCCAGACCAGACAAAACCAGTGGTGTGTTCAGACCAGTATCCTGTCTTAGACAAGACCTATATTACCAGCTTCAGAGCAAAGTTATCATCATCGAAAAATAGGGGGAATATTGCTGAGGAGGAAGTTTCTTTTTGACACGAGGCATTTAGTGGCTACCTTCTGCCTTGAAGCATGAGTATTTACATTCCATAATCTCCCACTAATGCACACTAGGTTTATTTGGCATGGCTTAATAGACAATTTTACTCCTCTCAGGCCTAACCCACGAGCACCACCCTGCCAGAAGAAATTCTCTGCCCTGATCACTTCACCCCCACAATACAAGGTGGTTGCTCCTGCAGATGCCCTTTTGTCTCTTGTCGCTTGATGTGGCCTCTGTTGAAGCGAGTCCCTTTCCCCCAGGACCTGCCCACTGCTGGCACGGAGGAAGGCTGTGTCCAGCTCCCCCACACCAAGGTGAATCCCACACCACCCTGAATCCCAGGTGGTCCCCCGAGAACACGGTGGCAACCAGGACTATCCACGTGTTCAAGGGTCATGTGGTGGTCACTACAAGCACATCTGCTGGGTCAAACTGCCCAGACCTGCCTCTCCTGGGACGTCCCATAACCCGAGTTCTTCACTGCAGTCACTGCTCCTTTCCATCATAAGCCCCCACCAGGACACAGTGACAACCTGGCAGGAACTGAGCAATGAGGTAGGACTATTCATTCACCTGAGTTAATTTTGGGTCTTGCTCAAAGTTATCCCTACTTTGACTGCCCCAAGTGTCCTCTGGCTTGCTCTGTAAACTGGGTTTTATGGGAAAGCCATGAGTTGCTATGCCTTGGTTAACATGAAGAGCAGCAATGAAGGTGAAAACCCGGAGGATTATGCTTTTCAGAGGTCTCCCATTTCCCTGCTTTCATCTCTTGCTCCCTTCTCTCAGCAGAACTCTTGCTGTGGCTGTCCTCCTGTCCAGCTCCCCAGCACAGCAAGGTTTCCCCCTCAGCCAGCCTCAGGAACTGGCAGAACCACGGAAACCCACAGGCAAAGCCAGCTTCCAGGCTACTTCCATGCAGCACATACAGCAGGAATGGGGTCCTGGGGGCTTCTGGACCTCTCTACATGACCAACATGCTCAAGGCACAGCATCTCCCTTATCTTTACTTGGTCACAGCAGCAGTGACACGGCTCCAGCTGCCTCCATCCACGGGCTGGAGCCTTTGGGAGCATTAGATCACTGCAGCCGATGGCACAGCAGTTGGGCTTGTAAAGCAGGGGAAGGAAGTGGGAGTAAGGCGGTCCATGGGGCTGCTACTTAACACCTCAGGGCATTTCAACAGCTAAAGCACATGGAAGGTCCTGGGGTGTCCGAGTGGAATGATTCTGGCATTTCTCATCCTTCCCCCACCGTTCTGCTCTCTGGTCTGTACGGAGCAGTCATTGGGGAGGGGGAATGTCATGCGAGGGAGACGTGGAAATTTTTCTTAAAAAAGGAAAGCCCAATGAAAAGCACAAGAAGAGGAAAAAAAAAACTCTCGATGTGAAGCGTCTCAAAAAAGGCTGCGCGGGTAGCGCGACAAAACCCCCTGCCTATTCATCAGGCCAACAAAAAGCTTCTTTAGATTTATACTGTGAGGCCATTGAGAGGGAGGGGAGGGAGGCAGCGCTCACACACCGCCCTTGTGCACACAGCAGAGCCCGCAGCCCTGCCCCGCACACACAGGCCGGGCTGTTCTGCCCGCTCACAAGGAAGCTCTGAGCTCTTAAAAGTAAACTGTAAGGTTTCCGTTGTTGCACTGGGCTCGAGTAATTTTTTTTTTTTTTTTTTAAATATATAACAGCTCCCTCTCTTTGCTGTCCCCCTCTCCCCTTCTCTCTTTAAACAGCCCCGGCTGCTCTGGGCTGCTCGGCAGCCGCCGTGCGCTGGCTCCCTATGTGGTCCAGACCCGCTATGAACACGGCTTTTGTTGCTGCTGCTGGGAAGCTGCCTGAGAGCGGCACACACAGCCCGGCTTGTTCCACACGTGGAGACTGCGGAGCGCTCGGGAAGCGGGGGGAAAAAAGGAGGAGGAGGCGGAGGAGAGCAACTCGGGTTAGGCTGTCTTGTGGTGGAGCAGCCGTCCCAGCACTGGCAAGGGAAAGGGGGAAGCGAGGAGACGGAGGCGGGTGGTGGTGGAAAAGATGCCTCAGGCGGCTAAGAAAGGTCCCGTTGAGTTTTAAAGTGGGACCAGCTGGCCCTGCACCAGCCCGCGTTGCCGCCGGGTGTAAGTCAGCATGGGAAGGCAGTGAAGTCACCGGGTCTGTGCAACTCACGCTTCCAGAGGAGCTGCCCCGCAGAGGGAAGAGGAGACTAAAGACCAATAATCGAGTGGATTTTGGAGTTCCAGCGTTCCTAATCATTATATCTATCCCTGGGTGATACCAGGGCCCTGAACAACAATCTGATTTTTTTAAAAATGTACATTCGTTTCTGTCTTTTAAGCGATACCATCCGCTCTCTTTTCCTCTAAACCCTTAATATTCCTCACTTTTTGGGGAATATTTTACAGCAATGAGCTGCTCTTTGTTCTGATGGAATCTAAGTCTGAGGAATTTTGTTTAGTGTCCTCTTTTCCTTAGTAAGTTTTCCCCTCCACCTCTTTCACACCCTCAATTTCCTATCCTGTCTGCTCTCTTTGCCCATCCATCCTCCAGCCCTCGTGCTGCTGTCAAACTTGGCTACTGTACACGGAGGTGATTATATGAAACATTAAACAGCAGTTCAAGCGGAACAGACGGAGCTTCCCCCCAAAGACTGCTCAGGCTGCAGAAAGAGCTCAGCCTCTGTCCTGTCCAGTGATGGTGGGAGGTGATGCCTCCCCTTTTCCATTCTGACAACAACTTGAAACATCTCAGAAAGGGGCTATGCCACCTTTGACCTGTCAGGCATATACAGTCTCCTCAAGCCAGCAGGAAAATATAACATCAAACAACCAAAGCAAAGAAAGGAATAGTTCAGCTTCCAGTAGTGCCTTTGCAGGATTTGAAACCCCACGAAATTCAGTCCCCAAACCACTGGCCCCTCTGCCCAGCCGACATCCTTTACCGGGAGCTTATAGATGAAAACCAAAGTAGTGAGGAATGCTAAGAAATTCCTCTCTCCCAACTATTTCGTTGTGGGATATTTCCCCCTTTCCACATCTGGCAAAGCTATTTTAGAAACCAAAGAAAGCTTTTCAAACTGACATTTTTTGGCTAAACAGCTCAAAAGGGAAAGGTTAAAATGTACTCTTTCTTCTGTGCGCAGAGCACTACTGAGCACAGGATTTAAATGAAAAAGTCCTAAAGAGTAGCAAATGAATGTGTGGAAAGAAGAAATTTCTGACAGAGATTCTGACAAATAAAACCTTCTTTTGCTCACTCTGCTTCTGGACAAGAGCTCCAGCTTCCTGAAAACTACTGCTAAAAATATGCTTCATCTGTGAATGGATTCGGAAAACGGGCAGGTACTGAGGAACGCCCGGAGCAGCTCACTGGAAGCAGCCCAGGGGACTCCGCCAGCCGCCGGTCCCTGACAGCCAGGGGAGAGCTGTCAAACTCTCAGCCATCCCGGTTCTTTTCACTCTTTCTGGATTTGTCAGCCCCTCCAGAGCTTAACACCCCTCCAGCTCAGGGGTCACCCTCTGCCTGCCCCGTGGCAGAGCAGCGACACCGAGCAAAGCCACGACCACAGGAAATCCTGCTGCTGGTTGGGACACTCGCAACAAATCAGCAGGACAGCAGCCTCCATCCCCAGAGCTGGGGAACAGGATCAGACACACCACCTGAGCTCCAGCGGTGGCTGGAATCCATCACAAGCAAACACCGATGGGTCGGAGGGTCTGCTGGGGCAGGAGAATTGGCATAACCCTGCCTCTGCTCCCCCACCTCATGGTTCTGACTGTAGGATCCCTGAATCCGTCCTTGCTTTCCCTCCCTTCCCCAAGCCAACCAACAAACTCAGCACACAGCTGTTGCCCCCGGCTATAGGTCTGCTCCCCATAACGGGTGGGATGATGGTGAGGACCCTTTGTGCCGAGGGGAACCCCAGGCACAGGCTCCCCTTCACAGCAGCACTGCTTGCAGGAGGGAAAAGCTCTGGCTCAATCAATTTTACAACTTTTCTCACATTTCTCTGCTGGTTGCTCACCAGGGAAACGACCAATCCTCTGACTGAGAGGCTGCTCCTGTAGAGCACTGAGGAAAGTTAAGGAAAAGACACCAAAGAGAGAGAAGGGAGGAAAGTGAGATACGTTACCTTTAACAGTTCAGTGCAGTGCTTCCAGAATCTAAGTCCCATACACCTGGCAGAGAAATGAGGTCTTTTTCGGTGTTCAAGAAGTAAAGAGCTTGCCACTTCTTGCTGTTACTGTATGTCTTCTTCACAATCTCCAGATGAATTTTCCTGCGTCTTTGCTGTTTTGGTTTTTTTTTTTTTTTTTCCTTCCCCAGTTCCCCAGAAGAAATCAAAATTCCCTATGTGGTATTTCAGGTCCTTTCAGGCAGTGGCAGCAGCAGCAAGCTTGAAGAGTAAGTACTGTGTGTGAATGGCAAAAAAGAGAGAGAGGGTTTCAGACCACATTAGCTGCCACTGGCTGCAAAAGAGACCATCAAACTCCTGTCAGCCTCCTTAGATACCTCTTGAAGAGCTGGCACTCTAAGTGTATTGGATCCTCCTCTGGATTTTAGAGTAAAGGTAGGCAGGCATCCAGGGGGCAGGGGGAAATAGGAGGGCTTATGGACCGAAAAGGAAGCCCAGCCTCTTGGAAAGAAGTAAAAAAAAAAAAAAAAACAAACCACCAAACCAAACACCCAACCCAGAAAAGAAAAGAAAGGGGGAAAAAAAAAGCATTACCAAAAAAATACTGTAAATGGAGAAAGCCGAATGGGGAGTGGGGGATTAAATTTAGCCCTCTGGTTTGGAAGCAAAACTGGCTGGGGCACCACAAGTGGTTGAGAGAGAAGAAATAGTTTGTGTAATAAAAAGAGAACGTGGTTTATGCAAACTAAAATAAGATGAAGCTAATTAAGGAACCTGAGCGAAGTATGTGTGTCTGCAGTGCAGTCAATATCACTGCAGTGTGGGCAGAAAGGAGCAGACCCACGGGGAAGCCCCGAGCCAGCAGCAAACGGGACAATGTAGGGAGCTCCTGCACGGCCCCACTTGCTGCTGAGGAAGGGAGGCAGGTGATGGAGGGAAGAAAGGGATGATCAGCATCTGGCAAAGGGAAGCACCTGGAGCATCAGTAGCTGATAAGTGATATAAAGGCAGAGAAAGGAGGCATTTGAGAATGAGTTTGCTTTAAGGTTATTTGGGGTGAACTGGGGAGAAATGGAGAGCCTGTACACACCTACTAATGGTGGAGGCTGAAGAGACTATCCCAAAACTGAGGAGGAATCCATAACTGAATCCTTGGCAGCAGTGAAGCTGTGAGAAAGTGCTGAGAGGACTGTAATGGGTTTTCTTTTTTTTTCCTTTTTTTTGGTCTTTATTTTGTTTTTTTCTGTGGGGTTGCTGGTGCCTTTGAGAGGGATAAAAAGCTGTAACTGGGGAGGAGGAAATGGGTCTGTGACTGCAGACCTACACCTTGGCTTGTGAAGGGGCCAGGTGACAGCTGGGAGCAGGTGAGAAACTGTTGAGGTGTTCACCGTTCAAAAAAGCACTTTTGTTTGAAAAATCTGTTATTTCTAACATGGAAGAGAGAACCACCAGCCTACAGTAAAAGTAAAGTCTGAAACTGAGCACAGGGAGGTCCCCCTGTGCCCTCCTTGTCCCCAAACCACACGGCTGCCCTCAGTATCTCTCCTTCCGCTTCTCTTTTAATATGATCTTGAATATCTGCACTTCCCTCCCTTTTCCCAACATCCTGCTTTGCTTTCTGGTTTATGATATAATAGTTTCTCCTCTCTCCATAAATTATTTTGGTCCCATGCCTCACTTCAAAACTTACTTCCTTGACTGCCTCACTTTTCAGCCTGAGGCTCATAACCACCAGCCGTGCATCCATCATCCTGACAGGTAATGCTCCCAGACCACAGAGCATGGACACTTACTCCTTCCTGCAAGTACCTTATTCCATCTCAGAGATTCAATACCAAATTTTGGTGGTGAATTTCCCTGTGGATTATCCCAACCCCTCATCCCTTTTTTTTTTCGCAGTAGTTCAGCACTAGATATTAACTTCAAAACTTGCCACGTGCCCATATGTTAAAAGTCAAAAGGGCAGCAAGGGAAAGTTTCGGAAAGGACATTGGAAAGGAAAGTGTCTTTGCCACCTGAAACACTGCCTTTGATGCAGCCCAGGCTGGAAGTGCACATGGTTGGGTCATACTGAGCTTCTTATCCACCAACACCAAGTCCTGCTCCTCAGTGAGAGTAAACCCAGCCTGTTCTCTGCCCAGCCTGTATTTGTGCTTGCTTCCCCTGCCTCACAAGCCTGTCAGTCTATACAAGTGCTGTCTGTTCATATCAGTTTTAATTCTCCACCTGATGAGATAAACCAGGGCCCTTCCCAACTACTCAAAGGGCATTGGATTCATCCCGGGGCTGCCACCACCTGCAGGTGCTGGGTGGGCTGGGACAGACAGGGCTGTGCTGGAGCATCACCTGCCTGGTCCCCTCACTGGCTGGGGTGTCTCCTCATGGGCAGCACGGTGTAGCCATGGCAATGAAAGGAGATGGGCAAAACACGCTGCAGATGGGGCATGACAGCTCATGCTCCAGGCAGGACTCGGTATTTCCAGCTGGGTGTAAAAGACACATAGACAGGATCTATAAAATGTGACCTGGCTGATTTTGCTCAGACTCACGTACGTGAGACGCCCCGAAACAGCTCATGCCTGACCACAGCCCTTTCTCCCCGTAACATAAAGATCTTTTGGGAAATGTACATGTTTAGTTGTTTTGCTGTGGAATAACTGAGCCCTCTGTACCCTCTGCTGCTGCCGTGGTTTGGCAGAGAAAACCTCACTTGAACCTTTGGTGAGCTTAAGCCAGGGAACAGAGAAAATTCCACTTCGGAGCTGACCACCTAGGAAAATGTGATGCTCCACACAGAGTGGTTCCTTAGCAGCTTCAGAAAGGGGATAGAAACTGCTCAGTACCTGCTGGCTGTCCCAGTTTTTTGTCTGCATCAGGAATGATTGGAAAAACAGCTAAATATGTTCAGAGAAATTGTGATTCATGAACTGCTCTTGTGTTTGTTTGTTCCTTAAGCTGAGGAGAGGCCAGGTAAAAAAAAAATAAGTCACATAGATGACTTTTGTTTTTTGTTTAAAGCAGGAAAGCAACAGTTCATGGCTCTTTGAAATACAGGTAACACATTGCAAAAGTGCTTGCAGTTAGGTAAGATTTTTACATGTCATTATAAATTCAAAGGAGGCTTATGTCTATTCCCGGTGAAGTTTAGCCTTCAGGGAGCACGAATATTTGAACAGAGAACAAACCCTGTGGCCAAGGAAAAGTGGATAATAGCTTTTCTGTGAAAACTATTGAATATCCAGTATTTATATGGTGGAAGCAGTCACTGAATGAAAATGGCCAGAAAAGGGAAAAACACCAGACAGAAGAAGGTTGTGTCAATTAAGGTGATAGCTGCAGTTTTTCAAAAGCAATGAAAGGTGGGATTGGGTGACTTTTCAGCCAGGAGAGAGAGGGAAAGAAAAAAGAAATAGAACAATAGTAGAATAAAGAATAAACCTTTCAAACTGCTTTTAGGAATTTTTCTAATCAAACCACTCATGGTTGTGAACTGCTGCTCCTTCCCTCCAACTACCAGAGCAGTCATCTCTCAGCTCTCAGCTTGTCTTACTCACAGAATGAAAAGGAGGGTATCATGTCCCTAAAACACTTACCATTCCTGGAATTATTGTGTTCTATGAAAAGCTAATTTGGCGTTTAAAAAAAACCACTGGGGACAGGAGAAGGGGCTGTGGGATCCCAGCTGCTCTGTGCACAGGTAGTTGAGTGGGCTGCGCAATTTCAGTCTGTGCACGATTTCAGTCCACAAACACTCTTCAGGTTCTGAAGATTTAGGGTCAATCCAAGACCTATGGGCTTGTGTCCCGAAAGTATTGTTCATGCTTTTACAGTCAGTTGTCTGACATTGCAACAGACGCTTCTTGATCAGCTGTCACAATTTCCTTCAGCGATCGATACTTGAGCTCTCCCTGCCCTGCGGTGCTACTGAAGCTCTCACACCACACTGAACTGAGGCACACAGAAACAAAGGGCCTTGCTCTGGGCTACGGGTGAAGCCAGTGTTAGAGCCAGAACATCTCCATTCCCAGCCCTCTTCCCTCTTTTAAAGCCAGCAAAGCCCTTATCCGCTGCAGCAGTTCAGGAGTGTGGTTGCTGCTCTGCTAAGCTGTTTTTCTGGGGCAGAGATGGGCAGTGATGCTCTGTAAGGGTGAAGCTGCCACCTCAAAATGTCAGCTTTGACCCTCACATTTGGGTTCTGCATTTCTCCAAGCCAAGATCCCGTGATGGGAAAAGCATGGTGTAATATAGAAATGCCCCTGTCACAGCTTTTGCACTGGGTCCGTGAGAGGAGTCATTGTATGGAGAAGTCCTGCTGGAGGGATGAGAAGAGACAGTGCTGACACCTCTCTAGCTAACAATTAGGAGGGGCCTAAAACCTCCAAGGAAAGTCTTTGCCTACTGAAAATTTATCCTGAAAGCATGGAAGGGGATTGAAAAGAAATGAGTCAACATCTGGGGGTAAAATGAGGAACCTCCCCATCGAAACCGGCACCTGTGCTCCTTTATCCCAGTGTGAATATCAGCCTTGTTGGTGCAGGTGGAAAACTCACCCCATATTTAAAAAGCCAACCCCATACACACACACACACACACATACACACGCACACACACGACTTCTCCCAGCCCTGTTTGCATCCCGGATTGGAAACGGTGCCCTTCCTGAACCTCCTGTGCTGGACAAAGTACCTATTGAACCTGCAGTGGCCAGGAGGCTCCGGCTCCTGCTGAATGAGCTGCCTTCTGCTCGCGGCCCGTCCCAGCGCTGGCAGACGTAAACAGCAGGGCTCGCCCCCACCCCGATATTGTGGCTTGTTCATCCCCTGACAAAAATAGAATCCCGGGCTGGCGGGTGGGATGGTGCACACAGACCGGGGTTTGTCTGGCAGTGGATTTTTTAAAAAAATATTTTCTTCTTTTTGCTCCTCTCGTCCCCTTGGTGTCTTTCTGATGGCGCAATAAGGGCTGTACGAAGGGAATGGGGATGGACACCTTTGGGCAAAGATTTGGCACTGGGCAATGCCGGATCACCAAGATGAGGCCTCTTATGCTTATCCTGGCTGCCCAGCCCCTCATCTCCATCCTTGGATGGCCAGAAGGAAGGTCTGGAGGTGATGGGCACCACCAGATTAAAATACGTGGTGTCAAGGCTCACACCAGCATTGGGCTGGGGCTTGGCCCACAGAGGGGATGTCCTGGGGCTGCTCATCCCTCTGCACTTCTGGAGGGCTCCCCAGGGATACTTGCTCTTGTGTTTTGAGGTGCAGGGAAGGGCTGACATCTCCTAGGTGAGGAAAGAGGGCAGTGGCGAGGCGGCAGCCCGGGGTGGCACAGGGCTGTTAATCGATGAGATGAGACTTCACAGTCCACAGTGCACGAGGGACCTGCTGTCCCTCCTGCTGCCCAGCTTCGTGCTCACTGTGACACATGTCCAGCCTTCCTGGCCATCCCAGGGTGACGGTGAAACAGCTTTTGCACAGGAGGCACAGTGTGGATTGCTCCCCTGGCCAGGGTGATGCTGTGCACAGCTCCCTGCCCTCTCACACAACTCGTGGCTCTCCCTTTCTCCTTTTTTCCCCTTTTGCCACATCCATGCCCTCACCTCACCTTGCTAATCAGCTGCTTGGACTGAACCTAACTTCGCCCCCCTCCCAGCCTCCCTGATGGAGACCTGCAGGCTCAGCAAGGAAACGTGGGGGTGGGCACCGTGCAGAATGTTTGTACAATGAATGAATGAAAACAGTGCTAATTTTATGTTCCTCCCAACTCGGGACGGAGCAACACGGGAATACAGCCCCTTTTGTACGGGCATGGGACATCTCCTCTGTTTGCTTTTCTCCCAGAATGCCTCCTCTCGCCCTGCACAGTATAAACAGGTCGCTGTTGACCTTGGAAGCTGGCGGAGGGGTTACGTCAAGCCCGGCAGCTTTGCTGGGCTGGGTATTTACGGTCTCGCACCCTCTCGCTCTGGCTAGAGGTGACGTACACTGAGCACTCCCCTCTCCCTGCCGGGCTCCCAAGGGGGGCTGGCCACCTCTGCCTGGGGCAGTGGGGAAGCCTGGAGGTCTCCCTGACCCCCAGTGAAATTTGCTGCTCAGGGGAAGTTCTGTAGAGAGTTTCTCCTGTGGCTTTCTTTGCTTTTTTTGTTGAACAAGGTTTTTTTATGGCATTTGTTTTGGTCCAGTGGAAGGTGTTTGCTTGTCTGAGGTCAGCAAGGAAGAGGCAGGGAGGGGATGTGGGAGTGCAAAGAGCAGGAAGCAAATAGGCTCTGGTAGCAGGTGTAGCTTCATCTGCCTTCTTCAAAAAGGTTTTCTTATCTTGGTGGGATGTGCCAGGTGCTTTGGAGTTGGGAGAGGTCACTGGAGAGGCTTTTGACCTGAGCATGCTGATGCCACTCCACAAGGAATATTGAGCTGATTTGTTGATGGTGAAAAGAAAGCTCAACAGAAACACCAGAAGCAACCTGACCCACGGAAAGGGTTGCTCCACAGCTCTGGGCATGGCTTGTCCTCTGGCCAGTCTTTGCTGAAAAACAGGAGGAATGAGCCTATGCCTCTCAGTGCTGAGGGGTGAATGAGGTGCTCGCCACCCAGACTCACTTATTTCTGGAGGTGTAAATGCTTCCTCCCAAGATCTGGAAGGAACACCTTCTGTACTTCCCACCCTAAAGGTGATGGCCACTGTGCTGGTACTTTAAAGCCCCTGCAGAGGACTAGGCCAAGGCACTTGGTGGAAAAGAGCTTTCCAGGAATCCTGCAGGCTAAGGAATAAAGGGATCGCAGGGAGCCTTGGCTCCGCTGGCATGCAACAGCCCAGAGGTCAGTTTTTAAGCAGACTGTCCAAGAACTTTCACAGCAGGCAGTGGGCTTTTCTTACAGTAGTTAGCTGGTTTTCAGTCCTCAGCAAGAGGTGTGTACTCATCTCTTGGGCACTCAGCCTCTTCTGTCATCCCATTAACACAAGAATCCCCTTGAGCCTCTTAACCCTCTCAGTCCTGCCCAGAATATCCATTTTCCCTTTTCCATTTATATCTCGCTTCTTAATTTGCAAGTGAAAGAGGTTTCATTCTGGTAAACAAGAAAACGTTGTAAAAAAGTCAATCTCAAAACCAAAACCCCACTACAAGCTTCACTCAGCTGGACAGTAATTACCCAGACCCACATATAACAGATGTGGATGTAAGATCAGTGCTGAATGTTGCTATCTGCAGCCACTGGAGCCGTCAGAACTCAGTTGCAGATCTGTGCAAATGGAAAAGAGTGTAGAGGGCTTCTCCAGGCATGACGCATGGAAACCTCGATAAATTATCCACCCTCAGGGTTGGCAGTGAGTAGGTAGCTTTTTCCTGCCACTTTTACATTTATTATTAGTCTTTCTCTTTCTTCAGTTTAACTACAAAATCACATCCTCTGGTTTCAGCATTTCACTCTTTGTTTTCCAGTTTTCAATGAATGTGGTTTTTGCTGCAGAAGAGAGGACATTTCTCTGTCTGGATTGTAGGCTGGGTAGGTGGAGCTGGAGTTTTAGGTCAGAAGGCCCGGAAATATCCTCAGGGTTGCTCCTAATAGCACACCCCTACTTTTTCTGCCAGTGGAATATATAACCTGCTCACCTTATAGCTCTGAGTGCTCAGGGGGGCAGATAAACCTTCCATTAATAAGACCATGGTTAGAGAGGAGGTTGTGACCCTCCCACCCTTTCCCCAGCACTGGACTGGAGTTCTCAGAGAAGCATCCAGAGCTAGGGAGAGGTTCATGTGGGTCTCCATAACTAAACTCACCTCCAGACACCCTCCTCCTTTTCCTTAGCTTGGTGCTGCTGGCCCTTCCCACAGGCTGATGTCTCTTTCTGCCCTCTGCTGAGTTTCCAGGTGGGTAAGATGAACAATAGAGATTTGAGCCTGGGTAGAAGCACGGCTGGTAAGAAAAACTGGCCTTTGCTTGTGTTAGGAGAGAACATTTTGAACTGCCCCAGGTTTTGGCATCCGTGCTGGGATTAGATCTGCACTCACTGCCAAATACTGGACCAAGCGAGGCTGCAGGGGAGAAGTCCTCAGGACACCTTCCCAGCAATCCCTACACTCCTACTTTACTGACTGCTGTTGCTTTCTTAAAAACCCAGCTGGGACTGTGCTCGGAGCTCTAAACAGGTCTCTCTTTGACAACTGCTGCCTCCTGGCATCTGTACATTTTTGGGAAACATCCCCCACTGGCCTGCAAAGAGGTGGCTACAGCTCCAGGAGGCCTTTCTGTGCCTCTCTTCAGAGGTTGCTGCTGCCTGAATCTGGGTCATGGTTGGACAGGTCCACCTGAGGAGTTGCTACAGTGGAGAGGAAAGCTAAGGACTAAAATCCAAATCCCCCTATCTTCATCAGGGCAGCTCTGCAGATCAAGGGCTCTCTGGAGATGTTATTCCTTGGCCTGGATGTTGAGATCCCAGTGTCAATATTTGTGAAGTAGGAAGGGCCCTGCCAGATGCAGCATTCCCAGAAAAAAGCTTCTGTGCACAGGACTGGGGCAGCTGCTGGGGCTCAGCCTGGGACACCCCACACTGCTGCAGAAGCCGCTGGCCAGTCCTGCCCTCTGGGGCTGGGGGAGGCAGAGGGATGGCTCTACTCACAGCCCTGACCTGCCTCTTTGAGGTTTGGGTGAGATTTATCCTGTTCTTCAGAGAAAAGCAAGCAAGCACTGCTCTGATGCCGTAGAGTTTCAGCAAAATGCACCAGTGAGTTGGCTCTGATACTGCAGCAGAGTTGCCTGAGGGCCTGGGGGCAAGAGCCTTGATGTCTGCTCGGGAATGATGCTGCTGCAGCACAGTCACTGTGTCAAAACTGTGTCAAAACCTCTCCTCGGAGGGACAAGGTAATGGTGACTTGAGTCTCACAGCCCTGGGACAGCTGAGAGTGGGCAAGAAGGTGAGACTTGATGTAATGATGCTGATGTCAGGCTGCAAGGGTAACATCACCGTCCCCAGGAGGTGACCTGCCACCTCAGAGAGATTGGGCTGGGAGCCCAAACCTGATGTAATGCCAGGAGCCTCCAGGTGAGCGAGGAACAGACCTGGCATAGTCACAGCCTCAAGACCAGCTCCTTCCTTCCTTGCTTCCTTGCTTCCTTGCTTCCCTCCCTCCCTCCTTCCTTCCTTCCTTCCTTCCTTCCTTCCTTCCTTCCTTCCTTCCTTCCTTCCTTCCTTCTTGCCTTTTTCAAATACTAAGTCCTAAATATGGGGATAGTGTTCCCTTAAGTGGCAACTGCTTGGTATCGGTTTTGGAGAAAGAAAAAGACGTAAGAATATTTTCTTGCATGGAAGGAGTGACAGACATGCTTCGTCTTGCGGGCCATTCACCTTCTGTGCCCTCTTTTCCCAAGCACTATTAGAAAAGGCTGGATGCATGTCCTGGGTGGCAAGGAAAAGCCAGATCCACCACACGGGAAAGTGGAACTGAGCAGCAACTGAGGCTGCGAAGGTGGAAGCAGAGTTAGCAGACCAAAGAAATCCCTGCATTAGGGAGTGAGGGCTGCAGGGATGTGCTACCCTACCCCTTATCCCTGCTTTCTGCAGCCCCCACACGTAGCACAAACATTCAGCAGACAGCCTGTCCTTTGGGACTACTCAGGTGGGAAACAGCCTTTCAGGGCTTTGTGATTTGTTTTACCCTTTCCTTTGTTGGGTCCTTTTACAGGAACCCAAGGGTAGCTGTTTTGAAAAGACAGCAGAGACTGTGTGGACCTTTGGTAACTTTTTTGAAGACCGTGAGACCTGCCAAACAGCCCGAGAGAAAGGATCTTACTGTGTTGATTTGTTTTCTTTGGTTTATGGGGGGAAAAAATATTTCACACATAATTAGCGCAGCCACAGAGAGATTGTATTAAAGGCGCTTTACTGGAAATTTCAAGGGACAGAACAAGGGAAACCTGTGTTAACACTAGCAGCCAGGAGAAGGACCTTGCCTGCAAAATGGTGGGGAAGGACAATGTGGAGTGTTCAAGCTGCAAGAAAGAAACTGTTCAGGAGGGCAGCATGTGCATCAGGGGCTGGGATTAAACCGAGCTACTGCGGGCCATGATGCTCCCTGCTTCCCTCCCCCAGCCCTGCAGGCTGCCAGCCTGGGTGGTCAGCTCTGGGGGAGACTCCACTCCCATGGAGGGAGGAGAGCAAGGACCAAGAGCCCGACTTACTTCTCAGTGTCAAAATCTCTTGGTGTCTCCTTCAGCTAAAGCCACGCAATTTCAGTTCTACCCCTGTGTCAGTGTGTAAAACCAGCCAGTCCTTCTCTCTTGAAGATCTCTCCAACATAAAATAAGAGCTCTAGCCCGCTTCTTCCATCTGCTGAACGCACTCCAAAGAGAACAGGAGTTCTTTTAATGCAAACACTTCCAAGGCAAACCCAACTTGCTCAGCCTTGTCCATTCTCTGGTGAAAAGCCCACCATAGGTCTCTCTCTCCCTGGGTGTTTCCATGAAACCGATCCCTGGGGGCTTTGCATTACCTGGTGTTCTGAGTTTTCTGGTGGACCTTGCTTCTGTCCAAAAAGAGTTATGTGAGTGAGGCACGATCTTATTCAGGTGGGATTTTTTGATCCCTGGGGCTCACTGAGATCCCTGGAGATGAAGAACCTTACTTTCTGTTTTACTGTAGTTTGAGGGACACTGATGCAGGAGTAGAGGACTGATGTGTCCATGAGACCCACGGTGGCACCTCATTGCATGGCACCTGCTGTTGAACTGTCTGAGCTCTCTGCCCACGCCGAGGTGTCACTTTAACTTCAGACACACAACGTGCTGTTATTTAAAAGCAGAGATGTGAATTGCACAGCCCTGCCCAGGGTCATGTTAAAAATCTCTGCTTCACACGTATTTAGCTGCCCACAAATCAACATACAGTGCCCTGGTACACTTGTTCCCAGGCAGAGGAAGCAGCATTTAGACTCTCCTGCTTGCAAATCCTGCTGTTTCCTATGAAAATCATGTGCTTGCTGCTGGCTGGTTTGTCTTCCTTATTGTTTCTGCTTGTTTAGTTTTTAAAGCTTACATCACTCTGCGGCCAGCGATGCCTTGGGTGTCATACAAGAGCCACTCTTTCCCAGGTTACCTGAGGGCAGCGCCAGAACTGAACAGAAGCTCTGCAGAAGGCACGAATATACTGTGGCCATTTATTTCCTGCTGTGCTCAGGAGAGGGGTGAGGCGTTTTTGTGGTGGTTGCTGTTAGACATCGGGGAGGAGCTGTGCCTGGCGGTTGGCAGAGGGACGGGCACGGGCTCCTGGGTTATATTCACAGCAATGCCACTGACTCTGAGGGGCAAAGCGACACAGCCCGGGCTCCTCACCCTTGACAGGGACATCAGGATATTTAACTGTTCCGCAAGTGAGCTGGCAGCACCCGGATAATTCAGTAATGCAACAGCAGCTCAATTGTTTGTGTGTCACCTCAGCTGCCACAGAGTGTTCTCTGGCTGCGTGGTGGTGCTTGGCACAGGACACACACTTAGGGGTGTTGAGCAGGGAGGGCTGTGGAGGTTACGGAATGCAAAAATCCACTCTACGCTACATTCAAGTTGTGCCTATCCCTTTTGCTTGGGAGCTCATCTTTCCTCTTCTCCTTTTGGGCTTTATATCTTTCCCTGCACAATACTCCCTGCTGGAACATCTCTCGGGCCCTTCTGAAGCTTCTAACCTCTCTTGAATCCAGAAGATCATTTCTTTGTGCACATCCCTGACTCCCAGCTCATGTTCCCTCTGTTTTCCCATGTGCCAGCTTTACAGCAGAAGGCACGAATATGCTGCGGCTGTTTATTTCCTGCTCTGCTTCAGAGAGGAGTGAAGCCTGTTTGTGGTGGTTGCTATTAGCCTTTAGGGAGGAGCAGTGCCTGGTGGTTAGTGCAGGGACTGGAAAGGTACTCGGGCTTAGGCAGGTAGGATCTGCCCAGGGAACCCACCTGTCACAGGTGAAGGAGCTGAGAATGGACCTGAGGAGCACGGCACGCACCAAACCCCTGCTGGCCAAGGAGAATCTGAGCACTGGGAATATGATGAAGCACATGAGTGTTTATTCCCATTACTAAGCTGTTGCCTGCAACTCAGGATGCTGATTAATTGGGAAGAGGTACCAGGAGGCAGGGCAGGCCCTGGGACAGTGTTTACAGCACTCCTCCTTGGTACAGGGCGAGGGTGGCCAAGAATAACCCTCTGTTAGTCACCAGCAAGGTGCGCTGCTTGGATTTTTCCATTTGCCCTGTGTGTGGCCCTCATCTTTGTCCCCTGACTCATGCCAGCCCTGGAAAAGCCCCGGCTCCAGCTGTCCCCAAACAGGCTTCTCTTTTTAACATTGCCCGGGTTGTGGGGCGGTGGTTGGGGTGTGAGGAAGGACAGCACCCATCCCTGGGAGCCCCGGAGACACTCTGGCGGCGTCTGTCTCTGTGCTGCCACTCTCCCCCTATTTAAAGCTGCACTGTTTACATCCCAGTCTGGATGCAGAGGTGAAGGGCTGGCAGGCACGCTCTGGCTCATGGTACCCTCAGGGCAGGAGGCAAAAGATGGAGGAGGGAAGCAGGGCTGATGGCAGAGCCAGGTCGGGAGGGATTTTCCTTTGATGTGTGTCTCTGGGCAGCACTGCTCCGTGCTGCCGCAGCCGCTGCAATTATGGCACTCTCTTCCCTGCCAATTTTCCGTGTCCGTTAGTGCTGAGATTGGTTTGTGACATTCGTTCTTTCTCTGCTGACGTGGGCGAATAAGCTACTGGCGTGCCTCTGGTTTAGGAAAGCCAGGGGTCCAGCACTTCTCCCACAGCCAGGCAGAGTGTGGCACACCATGTGCAGAAGAGAGCGGGCACCAGAGCAAAACAGGGCAGCACGAGTGGTGGGAAAGGGAGAGATGGAAACAAAGTGCCCCAAAGCATCCTCCTTTCCCACTGCCTGGGCTCAGGGCTGCTCCACACCCCAGGGGTGCTTCCCACAGACCCCACAAACCACAGCACTGGTCTCAGGTGGCTCAGGTATCCCTGGCTCCATGAATACCTGGGCCAGGTGTGTGATCCCTGGCCCAGCACGAGGATGGTAGTCCCTAACCACTCAGAGTCCAGCACACTCCCTGCTGTTTCTTCAAGTGGATGCTGAGAGCATCACCTCCCTGCTGCTGGCCCTGCCAAAATCTCCCACCTTTGTCCTCTCTGACAGTCTCATAACAAAGACAGCTTAATTTTATCTTGCCTGCTTGAGCACGGGAGGAAAACTACTCCCTTTCTATGTGACAAGGAGTCACTCAAGGAGCCCTTCTGAAACCCTACTTTGAGCAGGAATCTCATTTGAAAAACACTTTGCAAATGAGTACAAGCATATAATATGAAACAACATGTAAATTATTAAGGTCCCTCAAAGCAGCAAGCCTGGAGAGAGTTGATGGGAAACTTCTGCCTCCAGATCAAAATCAGAGATCCGGGATCAGAATCCAGATGAGAGAATTTGGGCTGATTGGGAATAAATGGTCACTTTTCAGCACAGCAAAAGAAATGACATAAGACAATATAAGGCAATATATTTGCCTTCCCCACGCTGTATCCAGCCTCTCCATGGGGCCTCGGTCTGCACTGCAGGGAGCTCCTGCTGAGGGAATTCAGTGTGTAAAGATGGAGAAAGAGGTTTCCTTTCGAGGCGTGACCATGAGCTGCAGGGGAGTGAAGGAACTGGTTAAGAAGAGCTGAGACCTCAATGGGATGCTTGACAGAGCTCAGAGCAGACTGACCTCAAACACACTCAGACATAATTTTCTGTCCGGGGGTGATTGCTAGCACTGTCTTCTGAGAAGCTGCCAACCTGCTGCTGTTGGAGACTCACAGATTCTGGCTGCAGGGCCTGTAGCTGCCTTCATATTTCACTCCACACATCAGACACCTCTGCAGAAGCTCCAGCACCCAGTGGGACCAAAAAAATACCAGCAGAGAAAAAGCAGGAATAGGAGAAAAGCGGATTTCAAGATTTGATCAGAGATACGTTTTCCCCTTGCTGGGTTGGCTGGAGAAGCACCTGCCTGGGCAGGTGTATGTCTGGGGTGAGGGGCTGGAGGTGCAGCAGGCAGCAGAGTTTGGGCAGGTCTGTATTACTGCATTCACACATTAAATTAAGGTGGCCTTTAATTCAGGTGGCCCTGGCTGTTGAACCCCCAGACTGCCTTGATGTGAACTGTGGGCTGAGTGGTCTGGTGGGACGTCTCTCCTGCTGCACTGGGAGCCTCCCAGCTCCCTGGGGTGAGCCTGGATCCTTGCTTCTTCCTGAGGGGAGAGGGCTAAATCACTGAAAGCTGGACACCCGGGGCTGGGCTCCTTCCAGCACTCGTGGTAACTCACTTAGAGCCACCTGGGATAACTGCGCTTGGCTGTGCTCCTGGCAGCGCACACACGGCCTGGGGGCAGCCTCTTTACAGAAACTCATGAAAAACTGACTCAATGGCTCCAAAGGGTGGGACCAAAGCTGCAGACAGCCCTGGGGCTGAAAAGTAGGAGCCTTGTTCCCAGGCCAGTGCTTAGTTCACTAGCCAATCCACTTCAGACTATTGAAAAGTCCCTCTTTGAGACCAAGGATTGCGTTAGTGTCTCAGCAGAAAAGCCTGCTGAGCTCTAATCAGCTGTGGAGAGGGATTTTATGGAGGATGTCTCTTCTCCAGGCCCTGCTCCAGCTGCTAGGCATTTGTTCCAGCAGCTCACCAGTGAATCTTCCAAAAACCACCAGTGGGTCTGTTATAATAGGCATCGTGAGGTGTTCTGGCTGGAGAGGAGGTAAACTCCCCAACTTCAGGAAAGTCAGAAACAGAAATTAAAGCAGTAAGGTGCTCTGGCATGAAAACGGCCAAAGTTTCTGAAGCTATTAACCAGAAATCTACACGGGTTTTAGGGCAGTCTCCTTAAACAGTGCCTGTGTGGGGAAAGCAGCAGAAATATTACAGGAATGCAAGAAGTGGCCCTAACACACCACTCATCCTTTGGGTTTGAAGGTACCAAAGAGGACATAAACCCAGGGCCCCTGCCAGCAATGGCAGGATGAAGTCCTTTGGGAAAAGGTTAAGATTCATCAGTAAAACAGCATGAATGTGCACGGAGATGGGTTTCTGGGTGATAAAACAAAAACACTGAGGACCATGTGGGCTTTGAGTACAAACTGGATTAGCTCTGCCTGTTGGCCATGATTTTCTTTCAGGCCCCGGGTAAGAGGACAGGAATTTAACATACCCTCTTGGTCTTCGTGGTAGCACAGATAGCATTGCAACCTTCAGGTAAAAAAAAAAAAAAAAAATTAAAAAAAAAATCTATGTTTAATTTAAAGCAGTTTGTTAAGCCAGCGAGCAATTTGCGTAACTCTGTGATTTGAGGAGGGAAGAGACAGCTCTGGTCATCTTGTCCTGGCTGCCAGTGCCCTGGAGCTGGTGACCACAGGCATCTGGCAGGGAGCAGTGGCTGAAGACCTGGACTTCTGGAAGAACTGGAAGTCCTGCAGCTCTCCGTGCACAGAGCGCTCTTGTCTAGCAAGGCTCAGAGTGGGCCCTGCACTTTGCTGAGTGCTCCTCAGCTTAGCTGGACAGCTGTTTTCTACCTGTCACCCCTCCTAAATCAACAGGCTCCTTTGCTTGCTCCTTTTGTATTTTTCCCCATGGAGCTCAACAGACACATGCTGTTCAATCCTTTAATGGAATTCAGTGGGAGTTAAACTCTTATCTGGGGTTAAATGGTTATTTGTGTGGTCTGAGTGCAGCCTTGCACTTGGGCAGTGCAGAAGTCAGGCTACAGCCTCCCGTGGCATCTAATGGGACAGCACTGCTTCTCTTGAGTTAGCAAAGCTGAGAGCTCTGGGAGGTGGCTGGAGGTGTGAGGAGTGTTGCTTTCCAACTCCCTCCCCTCCCATGTTACCACACCAGGATCTTCAGGGACAAGAGCAGGATCACTGATGGCAGTGGGAGATCACAGAGTCACAGAATCATTAAGGGTGGAAAGACCTCTAAGATGATCAAGTGCAATGTTAACCCAGCACTGCCAAGTCCACCACCGAGCCATGTCCCTTAGTGCCCCATCCACGCAGCTTTTAAACACCCCCAGGGATGGTGACTTCACCACTCCCCGGGCAGCCTGTCTCAATGCTTGATCGTCCTTTTGGTGAAGAAATTTTTCCTGCTGTCCAGCACCAGGAACCTGACTGACAGCAAATGGCCACGCACTCACAAATGACTCTAAGGACTGGTATGAGTCAGACTGCAAGTTGCATTAAGTGCTTTGTACTTAGGGGCAGTTCTAAATTGCAGTGCTGTTCCCTCCATGGGTTACCTACACCCTGGTAGGAGGAAGGATGCTCTGTGTCATGCAGTGTTGACCTGTTCAGTTCCCTGCGTTGCTTCTGAGTGGATATTGTGGCCTCTGGCAAGCCTTGTCCTCTCAGTAACTGGATTTCCTATTACAAAGGAGGAGTGGCAGCACAGCCCTAGCACAGGTATGTGATGGTGATGCCTTTGAAGAGCAGTGCCACAGGAGTGATGAAAACTGAGGAATGAATGCAGCAGTGACTACCTCCTGTCCAGTGAAGCTGAGCAGGGAACCAGTTTAATGATCTATCACTTGTGCAGCAATGCAGCACGTTACCTTTCCCCTCCCCTTGCCTAGAGAGAGGGGACACGCTCTGCACAGTGTGTTTCTGTGACAGAGAAGGGTGACTTGCACAGGGCCCAGGACTCCCTGATAGTTGCAGAGGCAGGGAAGGGGTGGTTGTGACATTAAATGACAGGAAAATCATTAGCTAAATGTTCCTGATGATGCTGCTTTGAGTAGAGGGCAGTGACACTTCCAGAAACCCCCTTGGAATTAGATGATCTCTCATCCACCTTACCAGAGAGTTTGTGGGACCTGTTTCAGGTTGGGAGAAATGGCCATAAATAATAAGCTGAAAGAGCTAATTCAGATCCAAAGCATTAAAACTTCAAAGACCCCCTCCAAGGATGCTAAAAGGCAAGGAACCAGTGTGGCTGCATTCACTAGGGTGATTACCTGCAAATGAAGGCAGCAGCTCTGACTCATGTGCTTATGGAGGAGAATTATAAAGAGATCTGTTTTCCCAATTATTCCCCAGGCTGGAGGGCAGGAGCTGGGAGATAATGGGCAAATCAGATTCAGAGGTAGAGAAATGCTGTTTCTCTTTCTCTGCATGGCTGCATGAAGCCCACAAACGTGAGATTTGAATTTTCTTATCTCCTACATAGCATCAGCTTAAGAAAATACGGGCATGACTCCACTGCCAATATTCATATGCCTGTGCTATCTTGGCAAGATTTGAACCATACCACACCACAAACAGGGCTTAAGGCACTTGCTGCTGCTGGATCAGGGGACACCCTGATCTGAACCCTGATCTCAAAAGCTATCCTGAGGCTGCTCAGCTGCTGAGCTGGGGAATCATTTTATAAATAAAGGCAAATGAAATTTGGTTTCATACAATTTCCTCCAGTTTCTATCCTGCTCGTTGATGGAGAGGAAATGCTTTTCAGATGCCAGCTGGTGACACTGCTTCATTATAAATTGCTCATGTCCCGTTTTTAAATAGTGACTGCAAAACATTCATCCAGCTCTCAGATCAGGCTGTCTGTCCTTGCTGGGGCATCTACTGCTTCTTGGGCTTGGAGATTGGTAAGAGTTGTCCAAAGATTTAACACCTTTGCCTGCAGACAGGCTTGGAAATCCTCAGACTGTCCAAGCGACCCCTCCACTGTCCTTGCTGGGTACTGGATCAGCTGTGGGAATAGCACCAGATGGAGAACTTTTCCTAATGCAGCTTTGCAAGGCCCAGGTCATGCGTTCCCTGTGCTCTCCCTGTTCCCACTGCAGGGCTCTGTGACCCCTCGAGGCCCGTGCCCTCTGACAGCCCCACAGTCCCCACAGCCCTGTGTTAAATGCCACAGCAGGGGTGTGTGTGTGCGGGGTGTCTGCAGAACTCCCCACGGGAGGAGGAGGAGGGCTGGGAGCGAGCGCTCCCTGGTACTTTTCCATCCTCCTCCTCGCAGGCTGCTGGCTGCCTCGGCGGGAGCTGTTTGTAGGGCTGAAGCCAAGAAGTGCCCGTGACGTGGCAAACCCTCCTGTGCCAGGAACCACCTTTTCGGAGCGTTTTCTCCCTCATAGTCATCTGTGTTTTCATTTCTCTCTCCCAGCTCTGCAGGGAAGGGAAGGCAGCCAGCAAGCTGGTGGGGATGGAGATGTCAACTACATGGGGAGAGGCAGGAATTTAGCAGTCCCTGGGCAAACTCAGCACTTCTGATGGGCTGGCTGCCATTTGCACACCTTTGTGGATTCCAGCCCCTCAGGCGTGCTGCTGGTTTAACTCCTCTGGTGCCAGACTACCACAGTCACAGGGGTGGCTATGGTCTTTTCTGTCTCAGAAGGCATCTTTCATCTGCCTGTGACACAAGGTTTTGCTTGTGACGCAAGACTTGGAAAGATGGTGGTCAAAGTAGAAGGCTGGGAAGTTCCCCAAGAGCAGAAACAAGCTCTGTGGCTCATTTCCGAGCCTTTCTGAGTGGCTGAGATGGTTTTTGGCCTGTGTTTGGTCGGCATTCAGAAGCAACGTGTGTCTTTGTTCAGAGGTGTTTTATTTCATAATGGCACCATGCTGTAAAATCAATAGAAGTAGATAGTAAGTCACTTGTCAAAGCAAAACTGAAAAGAAATCTTGAGAAACCATGTTAGCCTTAAGACCTGGAGATTTCTAACCTAGTCCTAAGGACACTGGTGCCATTATAGATGGGAGCACTGAAGATCATTAAAGAATCCTGCTTGACGAAGTTGGCAGTGTCCCATGGTAGACATTTCACAAGCAATAAGCACTTCAAGGAGGAGGGAGGTAGGGATGTTTCTAATTCTTCAGCCAGCTTCAGTGCACCTGTTAATTGCCATTGGGTTACGAGGGTTGTCCCAGTGCAGGTGCAGGGTGTGGTGTATGGACGGCCACCACTTCAGGGCTTTACCCCTTCAAAGTTCCCTCACTGGCTTGCATGGCAATGAGTTTCTCATCCCTGTGTTAGGACAGAGGCTGTGCTTGAGGCAAAGAGCTGGATCCTGTGCCCATCTTTGCCCCACTCCTCCGTAGGATCTGGGGTACATCCCTTCTGTCCAGTTCTGCAATAGTTTTTAGCACAGACACCATCACAACCTCTGCATTTACATGATGAGGCAGAAGAGAGGGACAGGACCAGGCTGCCACATGAGCCACATTTCCTGGAGAAGGGCAAACAAACCAAACCACCAATGTCTCATTTCACCAGAGCATGCCGACACCAGCTTACACACACACTGCAAGTGGCAGTAAACAACAGGAAAAATACAGTCAAAACCAGTCCTGGATGAAAAACCCAACCATGAACAACACTGCATTTTGTGTTCAGCTGGCACTTGTGATTTGCTGGGGTTTTTAAAAACATGATGTTCCTTTGGGTCGACAACAGAAAGCTGTTTGACAGAAGTGGAGCTCACCCAGCTGCACAAACTCCTCGGGCCAGCATTTCCACGACCCAGTCCCCTCCACTCGCCTTATCCTTTGTCTGCCTGGGTCCGTCAGTCACTTCTCTGTCTCCATTTTCCTTCTCTTCACGACTCAGAACACTACGTGGTCTATGGCTCCAGCTGGAACAAGTGAGGACCCGTGTGTGCTCCAACTGGAGCCAGTTGCTGTGTGTAAAGTGATTGAATACAAAAACTAGAAATGAAAAGGAGGTTGGGGCGAGGTGGCCAAAGAAAACAGACATTGCAAGCACATGGGGAGAAGAAAAGCTTGTAAGATCTCTGAAACTGGGCACCACTTGGAGTGTTGTGGTAGATAGCAGAGAGACACTGTGGCCTGGTTTTTCTCTTGGGGAGGCTGTTCTCCCAAGCTCAGCAGGACAAGGTCTGGTTACATCAGGGCAGGTAGCAGCAGTCTTTGCTCCAGGGATGTTTTGGAGAGCAAAGGTGGGCTGGGGTGGGATTTATGAGCAGTCCTTAGGGGATTGTGTGTCTCCCGGTGCTGCTGTGGGAGCAAAGAGCTCTGTGTCTTTCCCATATTTTGATTTGTTGTAGAGCTTTCCCCCAGCTTGCCATTACTCCCTGTTTCCCGTGCAAAATCCTGCACAAACCCAACTTCAGTTTCTGGTTTCTTTGTCTCAGTCCACCTGGAGAGGAGATGCAGCTTGGGACTGAATTGATGGGAATGGCTGTTCAGCATCCTGGCATCCCCACCACAAACCCTGGCATGGGACCAGGCCCTCAGCACGCTCTCCTTCATGTTTCTAAGGAGTTTTTGAATCACCCCAGCCAGCCCTGGGTAATCTGTGTGCTGCATCCTTCGCTCACTTGGCTCCTACATTTGGCAACTGGCCACCAGAGTCCAGCGCCCTGGTTGTATAAATCATGTTTTCAAAAACAGGACAATAATGATGTGCTTCTCCATAGACATTTCCTTCACAGGTAGAACTTTGTGCTGCGGTGTGTACCGTCACTGGGCTCACAAATATTTTTGCAGGTTCCCAAAGGCTGGAGGAGTATTTGTGTACAACAAACATGACCCTGAATTAGAGCTAATGGACCCTCGTGCCTTCGAGGGGGAAGAGCCAGCAGAAGTACTGGGAGGGAAACACAGCTTTTCTCTAGAGCAGTGTCCTCTGTTTTGACACTGGCTCTGTCCAAAAGCCATTACACTTTGGTAGTATTTTTGGTTGCAGGAGTTGGGAAATCCCAGTTTTGCTCCCAGTGACAACATGATTAAAACCCAGCAGCTGGGGAATTTGGTGTTGCCTGGCTTGGTGATTTGGCAAAAAGATCAGGGTCACTCTGTGTGGTCCAGAGTTTTCCATGTGCTTCTCCCATGAGGTTCAGCTTATCTTTGAACATACTGATCAATGAAAAGCTCCTGTCCCGCTTCTGCCCAGACTACCTGCACTGATAAGCAGAGGGTGTCTAATCCACGTTTATCAATCCAAGACTCTAAGAACGTCTTCAGTGAGTTGACATACAGTAAAGAGATTGCAAATTTCCTCTAAAAATCAGCTTGATAGCAATTATGGAGGCACTGAAAGTGTGTTCATACAAGCCTGTAGGGGACTGGAATTGAAAGGTGAATTGGCTGTGAAATGCAAATCAGCCATGCTCCAGTGAGTAAGTGGAGCTACACTCTCTTGTCCTGGCTGAAGATCTGATCACTAGGACACAGTTAATATACGATAGAGAGCAAGAAATTCAGTTTCCAACAAGGAAAAAAAGAACCCCACAAAGGATTCATGTGCCCAAATCCACAACAGGGAATGCATATTTGTGTTTATTTTCCATTTTGCACTTAATGGTAGCGAACCAGATACAAACATCTTTCAGGATCAGAAACCAAGAGCCACCTACATCAATTAAGTGTAATCTCAGAAGTGGGGTCGTGGGAAGAAGGTGCTGCTTCCTCAGGCTTATACAGAATTCAGCTGGAGTTTACATGGGCTGCAGCTCTGCTGCCTGGTTGCTGCCATGGTCTCTATTACAATGATTAGTATCAAAAGAGGAAAGGAGAGGAAAAAAAAAAGCCTAAGGGAACATAGTCTGAGTGTGAGAAGTGAAAATGTTAACACAGGCCAAGAAAGCTTTTTTCTCCCGCTGAAAATCTGTTGTGCTCACTCTGGAGCAGGGAGCTGGCAGCGGGGCTGGAGCTGTGCTTGCCTCGCCGAGCCTCCCTGAATGGCCCTTTTCAGCCCGCAGTTTCTGAAGAAAAGTGGGAAGCAGCCAAATCCAGGGCGGAGGAACATATAAATACTATGTGTAAGCAATGATATTTTTTATTTGGAAGCAGACCAGTGTAGTTGAGACTCACCTTGGATAACTCGCAGTGGGGGTGGGAGAGCTCCTCCCACGTCCACCCACTACCAAAAAAAAAATTAGTTTTAGGAGGCTTGGGCTCCTTGCTGGCTTTTGGGAACTGTGCAGTGCAGAAATGCTTCCAGCAGCTCCTTTTGCCCCCAGGCACTAGGGTGGGTTTTGCCACCTCTAGATGTGACAAACACACTCCCAACTTCCCATGGGTGAGGCTTGCAGGGAGTATTAATTAAATATATGAGGTGGGACTCACGTACAGCGTAGCAAGAACATCCAGCCAGGGAGCTGTCACACTGTCACAGAAACACTGTCGGGCTGAACGTGGCTTTGCTGCAAGTCCCTCTTGGGGACCTGCTCTAGTCTTGCAAGGGAGACCTTAATCTGATGTCACATGCAGAGAATATGTCTTGGGTAAATAGAGAGAAAAAAGAATGAACCTTCAACCCTTCCCACCCCCAGCTGTTCTTGAGCCATTTCCTCCTAGAAAAATTATGAGCAGAGCGTTTAGCTATGAAATAACCAATTTATGTATTTATGCAGGATTTACATGCTTAAGCTCCACAGAAAGTCACAGGGAATTGTGCAGGAACAGAGCAAACACCACGAGTGTCACGTTATGAGTCCATAACAGTGGTGTTGTGTGCTGGAGGAGCTGTGCAAGGAAGGTGTGGTGTTTTCCCACAGACCCAGACCCAAAATTCCACAGGGCTTTGCAATGCCCAGTGTGAGGCTGTCCTGCACAGCAGAGAGAGGAAGAAGGAAGATATTAGTATTAGTTGTTTTTTTTTTTAATTTTCCCCCTGTAGAAAGGTCCATTCTTAATTCATTTAGGTGACAGGTATAATTTTTTAAAAAAACTTGGAAGGTCAAGAATAGAAGAGACATTTTCCACATCGAGTCAGTATTTTGGGTTTATATTCCTGTGACAAATATCTGAAGGTGGTGAAGCCAAATGAATGACTTTGTGTGCTTTTAAATCTTCTTCTTTGGACCAAGGACGGTGTCTCAGTGTTGACATGTGCAGTGGAGCAGTGCAGGTGGCTGTCCCTTGGCTCAGTGGAGAATGTCTCCCTCAGCAAGGCAAAAAGGGGAAAAGAAGGGGAAAAATGGTGGAGTGGGCTCGTATTACACACTAGCAGATGGAGGAAAGGGAATAAACAGAAGCTGTTTGCTTTCCCTCAGTGGGAGAGCCTATCTGGGCAGGCAGGAAGGAGGGGACGGGAGGGCCAGGCAGGAAGGCTGGCAGATGGTCAGTCTCGTGGAGGGGAGCGGGGGGCTCGTGCAAGGGAGGCTGGAGGGGCTGTGCAGGCACAGGATGGAGTTCCCTGCTTGCTCAGGAACCCTGCGGTGTGTGTCCCCTCCCTGCACTGAAGGGATACGTCCTGTTGGCGATGCCAGCAGCTAAGGGATTCCACCCATCCTCCTGAGGCTGCTCCTTGCCTCACTGGGGGACAGAGGTGCCGACGTGGGAAGGCAGAGCACTGGCATTTCTTGCTACAGAAGAGGGAGGAAGAGCTCTGGTCACTGGGAGAAGCATTGCTGGGTCCCCCTGAAGCACAAGACCAGTTGTTGTCTTACACACTGGTCCGAACTCTGATCTCAGCCACCCCATGAAAGAAATCCCTTCCTCCCTCCAAAAGAACCATGTGGTTTTATGGAGGTGTTGCTTCTCTCCTGCTTTTCCATCTGCTGTGGATCGTGAGTCTTCCAGAAGGCGAAGACTTGCTGTGCCCCCATCCCCTTCTTTGAGAGGAACCTTGCTCTTCACCAGTTCTCAGTCCCACCTCTCACTGCCCCAGCATATCCATGATGGATCTGCTGGAAGGGGATCATCATGTAAAGCTGCTTCACCCAATGGAGCTGATGGGTTTGGATCTTCCTGCCATTAACATCTGTGGGAAAAGCATTAGTGTATCACAGAGGGAAACACTTCTGAAGTCAGTGGATGGAGCAAGGATAAAAGCTACAGGAACATCTGTACTGGAATGGAGCCTTACCAGTGAAGTCTTTAATCCAGCAGTATCCACAATTCCGTCAGACCTTCCAGAGGAGAGGGACCATTGCACACTGGAATCTCTAGTTCCTTTGAGCTGAAAATGTCCAGACCTCAGGGAGAGGAACCTGTGAAGTTTCATCTGAAGGGATGGCTCCCCAAGATGCTTTGGTCATGAGATAAGACCACATTTAATTCACGACATCTGAATGGCTGCATCATTTTCTTTCCTTGAAAACAGAAAGAAAATCCTGTTTTTTCCTTCCTTTTTCTCCTTGCATTGGCTTTCCTTGTGAGGATACTGTGCTGCCCTAAGTCACCACATGAGAACCTCCCAGTTCAGAATGCAGGAGCATTCCAAGTTCAGGTTTCATCCCCTGTGTCCCATGCTCTGGGCAAGGGGAGTGGATCATGGAGCACCCCAGTGCACCAGTGCTCCTGACAGAGACATGGTAAATCCCACAGCTGGATGCAAATGGGAGCAGCCCAGAGCCAGCAGCAGACTTCTCTCACCCCCAGGCATGGCTGGAGCAGCACCAGCAACAAAGAGCATCGTGCCCAGCTGGGTGACTCAGGCAGGCCTGAGGCTGGTACCCACTTAAGTATTCCCTGTCAGGCTGGTCAGATCACCTCAGTGTGAAAATTATTCAGGGGGTTTTATAGCATTTTTCAAATAAACATGCAGTGCAGACTATTTTCATTACTTTCCCAGCCTCCTGTAAAATTTGTCAACAGAGTGTTTGGGAAAGAAATTAACTGTGTGTGTCCGGGGTGGAGAGCTCGGCACCAAGAAGGTCTTCAGCCCCTCTGTGCTGGCACTGCTGCTGTACGGAGTCCCCATGCCCCTTTCTCATCACAGGAGGCAAGAAAATACTCTAGGTCAGGCATTAGCAGCCTCCTGAGCCCAGGGCTCTCTGAGTGTGTTAAAATACATCAATACCAGTGAGGCCAAGAGGGCTAGATTTTTCCGTGGCTGATAGGAATGAGACAATGCTTCCCATGGGCACTTCTCTGGGGATGGAGATGAAACTCTCCCAGGAAGAAACTTCAGTCCTGTCCTCCTGGCCTTCAAAGGGAGCATTTGATCTCGGTGTGTGTCCACGGAGCGCGCGGTTGAGTGGCCGGGTTTATGGCGGGTGAAATCATTAACACTCTGGGATCATGAATGCCCCACTTCTGCAGGAGTGGCCTGCAGGCTCGGCAGGGCCGAGGTGCGAGCGAGCCAGCTGAGACCTGAAAAGGCTCAAATATCCCCCAGCACATCAGGGCAGCTCTTGCTCAAAGGAGACTTTATAAAACATTTTGCATAAAGTTGGAAAACACCCATTAATTAGCAACGGCTACGTCTCTTTGTGCCTTAGGTGGCAGAGATGCAGTCTCAGGATCCTCCTCTTCACTTCTCCCAGTTTCTTTTCCTAAGAACCCTTTTCTTTTTTGTGTGTTTTCATTGTTGCCAAAAACACCAACAGTGCTTCTCTATGGGGCTAAATGTGGGAATAACAGCTTGTGTTGTGGCTGCCATCCCTGGCATGCTGGGAGATGCTTCAGAAGCCTCCCTGGTGAGCTGGGACCTGCACTGATCTCCTGCAGCCAGCCAAAAGGACTGTCTAAGGCAGTGATGGCAACACAGAAGAGTGCAGTCCCACAGCTATCCATGGCTGGGACCAGACCCTTACTGCATCCTTTTCCACACCAGCCAGCAGAACCACCCCAGAGCCACAGACTCTCAGGCTTTCCTTTAACTGGAAAGTTCCATTTTGATTTTGATCAAACCAAACCTCACTTCCAAAGCTGTGAGTCCTCAACAAGAGCCTCAGAAGAGCTCTAGCAGGAACAAAGCAGACTGAAGGGAGACTGGCTCTTGAAAGCCCTTCTGTCACATATATGCTCTACTTTGCTGCTCTGAGTCAGCATTTGGCCTTACACCTCTGCTTTTCCCAGCCCAACCAGGAGAGTGGAAGCACTGGAGTTCCCGAGGATTTAGTAACTAAAGTGACTAAGGAATAAAAACAGTGATTCATGTATTTATTTCTGAGCTTGAGCTCTCTGTTTGAATTGCTGCTATTTACAGGTGGTGGAACGTTGTTTCTGGGTGAAAATATTTGCAAACCCCTGTATTCATTAAGCTTTACCCGTCATCTGCTCACATGTCCTCACCATAGAGGTTCTATTTTTTGCTGTTGGTCTTTTAAACTGATTTCCTGTTCTTCATTCAGAAAGGGGAAAAAACCAAAGTCAACACCCTCAAGAACAAAACCAAACCCAAACCAAAATCAAAACTGGGTGCAGTTCAGCTCCTGAGTGGCACAGCATAAGAAGCAAACAGGAAAGGGCCATCGGATACTTTTTAAGCCAAAAATCACTGAAGAAAGGTTCTTTTATAGGTGCTTTGTAGTGGCAAATGTTCTTAAAGGAGTTGGGGTCACTTTCCTAGCAAACTGATAAAAATGCCACGCTCTAGCAAATAATGACGTAAAGAGGAGATTGTTGCTCCTGTTGTAATTCCCAGCAAATCAGAGTCCAAACTTTTCCGGTAGTGAGATATTCCAGTAACCAAATCCAGCCTTCCCTTTATGACTGATATCACTTCCTTTTCCATGAGCACCTAACGTGGTGGTAACCCTGAGCACCTCATCCCTACCTTTGCTGTAACCCAGTCATTGTGCTTTTTGGGCTACTCAGGTTAAAAAAAAAAAAAGAAATACTGAACTGTGGCAACTTCAAATGTTTTTTTCCATTAAAGCTGCTTGGCACAGTGATTTCCCTTCTGTCTCACCCTTTGGACAGCTGCCTCACACTTTATCCACATTTAGGTTCAGGACGTCAAGATGTCTGAGCCCAAGTGGTTTGGGAGCAAACAGGGCTGATGGAAATACCTCTGGACAATGCCTCTATATTTAAAAAGTAACTATATATATTATGTGCACAGACTATTAACGGGGCTTTTGGCCACACAAATGAATTCAGTCACCGTGCTCGAGAGCACATTTGGTTATTAGTCATCTGCCCGAAATCTCCGAGATGAATCCCGCTAGGAAGGGCTGTATGGGAGCTACAGCTTGTGTCAAAGAGGGCATAGACCTTAGCCAGATTAACCACAAACCCACTGGGATGGGTGGTTTAGACACCGGGTTGTTCAGGAAGAACAGATCTGTTCCAACTCCTTTCGACGTCACCAAATAATTCTTTTCATTAGTTGACATGGATGCTATAGTCTGGGTGGGAAAAAAAATCAGATTTATTGAATCCTTTTGTCTCCTCTGATTTTACAGTTGTGCTTTTGTTCCTGTCTCTCCCATTGGTATTTCCTTGGCAGCTCAAGAGGGATTTCTTTTTTTGAATGATTGAGCTCATTTTGCGCCAAAAGAGAAAGAAGAGACAACCATTCTCCAAAGCTCAGGAAATGTGACATCACCCAAAATGCAGACCCAGCCTTTTGGCGGCCAGGTGGTAAAATGAAATATTCTCAGCCATCTCAGCATCTCCACTGCAAGGAAATTAGAAACAGAAACCTGGGATGACAGCCCTTGGCAGCTCTATTCAACTCTGGTTTGGGACGCTAAAAAAGCCAGCTCGGTAAGGCTGCTAGAGAGAATAATAAAAGAGCCTAAGTTTTGCCAGAATTGTGGATTTCTGCTTCGCCACTGAGCAGAAGCTGAGTGGTGACTCACACGTCGCTTGACACAGTCTGGCACTGCTGGAACCTCGTGGGCCTGGGGAATCGAGGAGCTGCTGCTATCCCAGCCAACCCCAGTGCCATCCCAGCCAACCCCACCGCTATCCCAGCCAACCCCGGTGCCATCCCAGCCAACCCTAGTGCCATCCCAGCCAACCCCACTGCCATCCCAGCCAACTCCACCACCGTCCCAGCCAACCCCACTGCTATCCCAGCCAACCCCACCGCCTCATCTTGGCAGCTCTGGCCCGGGAACGGCAGCGCTCGCACACAGAGGGGCACGGGAAGCTGGCAGAAAAGTGGGTATTTTACTCTGCATCCACACAGGCTGCAGAGCATGGGAGAGAACACACATCCAACGGCGACAGCCACAGTTAGGCTAATTTTGGGAAGGGCGTGTTTCCGTTTCAGCGATGGGCATCAGCAATGGTTCTCAACAGAGCTTAACACTTTGGGAAAGCAAAATGTGGCCAGAAGTCTTGCAGTAGGCCAGCAGGCTGCTAGGGTTGTGGAAAGCAGAGCTTTGCCTCCAAAAGGTACGTCTCTGCTCATTGATAGGAAGAACAATTTCTACCCTTGTCAGCTGGTGTTTTATGGCCTGGGTGGTGGGGAAACCACCAGTTCTGGTCATAAAGCCTTTGCCTCTGTGCTTTTCTAATGTCTTCATGCTTGAATTAGCTTAAGACAAGCTCTTTATCTCAGGGGTGGATTTGACAGTTTTATGCTGCTGCATGGTACCCGCCCTGTGCAGACCAGGCAGGAAGATTCCTGAGCTGATATGTGACAGCAGAGTCCTGCAGGCTGAAATTTGTTCCAGGTAGGTGCCAAAGGCTGCTCCAATAACCCCACGCAGCTGGTCCTCCACACCAGGGACAGCACAGATGCCCAAAGAAGGCAGTCACTTGTCCCATATACACGGTATAATTCTGTTGCAACCTCTGGGTATTACAAGCCCATCTCCTCTGAGAGATTTCAGCTGCAGTGTTTCAAGGAGCCTTCATGACTTCCTAGCAGAGATAGTAATATATCCTCTCCCAGCACAACAAGGGTCACCTTGAACCCAAACCAGCATGGAAATAAGAAATAAGCCTATATACCTTAAGTGGATTGAAGTCACCCAGCCCCTGCTCAAGGCTGCGTGCCACCTGGAGAAGAAAAGTCTTACAAGGGAGGGTTGGACTCAAGCATCACTGATGGTAGCACCATAAACAACCCCATGGGCACAGCAAGTGTGCCATAGATCCCCCATACAGTATCACTCCTACACAGCAGAGGAAATGCTCTTTGCTGCAGCAGCATCACAGAACAAAAGGCCAGAATATCAAAAGCCAAGAGTGTGGCCAGAGTAGGGTAGCTGGGTTGGCCACCAGTGCTAAAGACTCCTCTCCACCCATGGTTGGATGCAAGTGCAGAAAGAGTCCCAAAGCCGTCTGGAGCTTGCTGGGTATCAGACTCTGCTGAGCTGCAGCAGCCTGCAGTCCTGCAGGCCAGGGTATCTGCTGGAGGACTGAGCCACGGCGCAAAGGGCTCATCTCCAGCTCCACAGCTGCCTTTGAAATAAACTGGCTTTGGTATTGCTACACTGCACCCTGTTGGGCTGTTTGGCTGAATCCCTGCATGTGGGATTAATGGGAAAGTGGAAGGAACAGCCGCTGGTCCTTGATAGTGAGCTTCACTCCATGGTTAACCTGTAGTCACAACTACTGCATCGTGCTGGTGCTGTGATGGCTGTTTGGTAGAGATGCCAAAGACGGTAGACACGGAGAGCAGACACCTTCTCTTCATGCCCAAGACATCGTCCCTTCAGGTCTTGTCTTTTTTGTTTATTTTCACTTGATCTGCAGAGTAAATTTTTTCCCCAGTAGTATCTGTGATTGCTTTCTTTAGAATTAACCTGGGGGTGACTGCGTCTGTTTGGTTTCAGAGGACAGCCTATATGGAAATGTTCTTTTCCTCCTCCACCCCAGGGCCAGGTTCAGCGATGGGGGAAAATATCGAGAAAAGTGTAGAGAGGGAGAAAGTAAAAAGCCTGGCTCTTAGGTCCCACACATGCGAGGAGACCCGAAAACCAGGTAGAGCCTTCTTGTGTTGAGTCCTTAAAAGCTTCATTGTGATGTCTTTGCAAGAACATATTTATTTTGTTTCCTGAGCCGTATGAGCAGGGCATTGTATCTGCTGAATTAAGGCAGCTCTGTGCTGCTCGGAGAACTATGAAATCCCTCCTCTGTCAGGCTGATGTGAAAGGATCCCATTCATCTGGGCACTCCCGCCCGGTGGGGTCTGCTTAGCATTCATCCCCAAGTGCGACAGAGCTCCCACTGCTGTCTCTGGCTCACGCCGCTCCTTCCCTCCTCTCCCACATCCCCGCTGCCCCACATGTGCCGGCGGCCAAGAAAAGAGAATGGGGAACCTTTGCTCCGTGTCTGCTCACGGGCGGCTTTCTCCTCATTGCTATGCAGTGGGCATTTGCCCCAGTACCCTACTTCACACGAGTGAGTGCTCCTGGCCCCGCCGTGTGCCAGGGACGTGCGGCACAGCAGAGCCAAGGCCCTGGGAGGGCAGCCGCCAGTGACGACACGTGAATCAGCAGCATCCCTGCCACGGCGGCCAGGGCACCGCCGGGGATGGGCGCTGCTGGCTGGGTGGGAAGGAGGAAAGGGAGAGTGTGCCCGAGTGTGTCCGAGTGTGCGTGAGTGTGTGAGTGTGCCTATGCCTGCACAGAGGTCAGCCTGCGAAGGAGGTGTGGTGCCTGGAGCTGTAAGGGTGAGGAGGGGATGCGAATCAGGGAAGCAGATTGGTGCTGCAGGTGCATGGAAGAGATCAAGGTCTTGGTCAGTTTCTGCTTTCTTGTTTTCTGTTTGCTTTAATGGCAACTGGACATTGAGTTTTGTTCATGGTTTGGATTCCTGATGTGAAGCCAAATACTATTTATTTGCTCTAACTTTTCTTTTCTAACATCTGTGTAGGGTCTGACCTTTTTATTTTTTAATTTTGGCAACTACTGGTCAAAGACAGTGTTGGAGAAAAATTGTGAAGACAGATGTTAAGAACTACACATTGTCCAAACCAGACACTAAGCAATGTTTCCTTCCTTGCTTACACCTTATTCAGATGAAATTGGACCTTTGCCTACACATCTGTGCCCAAAAGAGCTCCCAAAACACTTGTACCTGAGAGATAAGGATAAGTCTAAGTCAGCCCAGTCCATACAGTGTGTGGGACTGAAAGAACAGCTGATGCTCAGAGCTGTTTCTCCACATGAGGATGGTCATTTCCATGGATGCATGAATTTACAGCCTTGTCCACTGAAATTTAGCATCGAGAAATGGATTGGTCAGCTGGACTGGACCTTTAGATTTCAGGCAGGCTCTGCTCCTGCAGGTCAGCAGTGGCAGATGGAGTTAGAGGCACAAATTCCAGTCAGGTTCTGGTGTCTCATCCTCTGGATGGGATGGGGTATAGAGCATCCTCCAGTGGATTGTTCTGTCTCTATGTGTGGCCCTCGCAGCAGAAGGAAATATCCAAAGTCTCCTTGGGAAACGAAGAGCCTACTGACAGCAGAGGAAGCTTGCCAAGCCTCACAGTGTGTGGCCATATTGGACCTCAGCTTTGCCCATCAATAACACCATTTATTGTTTTTAGAGGGAAAAATACACGTTTGTGAGCACAAGATTTCCCAAGCTGACTGCTTCTTTGGAGAGGGGGAGAAAAGGGTCTCTGGCGTGGCTGGAAGGCACCGCTTTGCTGCCTTCTGGGCCCCTCTAGAGGCATCACATTTCACTCAGGTTGTCATTTCTGGTTACACTTCCAGCCCTTTCTATTAATGGCAGGCAAGAAACAAGCACCCCTTTCTTCCCTCCGCAGGACTCGCACGGGTGTGCAGGGCGAAGCCAGCCCCTGAAGAAAGGACTACTGAGGAGGGACAATCCCATTGCACCCTCCTGGTGATGGCTTGGCCACATCCTGCCCGGGGAGAGCGCGCCTGCGAGCGGGGAGCGGCAGAAACTCCGCGTCGGTACCTGAGCGCTGACCTCACTGGAGACATGACGCAATCACAGGGCTCTCGAGAGAAAGCCCTGGGGACCGGCGGCTCAAACACTGCTGCCTTGTGCCTGGAACAACACTTCCAGTCTTCCAGCTTTAAGAAGCTCCAGTCTGTTGGCAGGATGCTGCTCAGGGCTCGCCGGAGGCTGTGGGACTCAGGGAGGCTGAGCGCCGGCTCTGGTGGGAGCCCCAGACTCCACTGATGCCTCTGGGGATCTCTCCCAGTTGTCACTCTGAAGCAGTGAGCAGGGATTTCTGCTGTGCAGGTATTTGGTGTTTCCAGGGTGTGTTTTACAGGACCAGCTGTTGAATGCAGCAGAAGCAATGTCTGCCACTTCCACGTGGTGTTGTGTCCCTCTTTGCTCCTTTTTCCCCTCCCTTATCCATTGCAGTTCCCTACAGTCAATGGAGTCACATCCAAGGAGCCAAGAGCAACCTGTGAGTGTTTGAGCACAGGCTTTATACACTGACATGTGACTTCAGCATGTCACTGCTGGCTGCCACTGTGTCACCCGGGGCCAGCACACAACCACGGTGCCACCAGCTTAATCCCATTTTTTTGGTGACACTCCCTGGGTTCATAGGAGTGGGATCAGGTTCACTGGCAGGCCTGCGCAGCCCCCTGGGATGAGAATATAGCCTCAGATACAAAGATGGTGAATTTTTTTCTGAAGAGGAGATAAAATCTGTATATTCAAGAGGGCTCCTTCGAGAAAAAAAGAGGTAAAGAAATAAAGGGCTTCATCATGCTGTAAAAGACAGCAGCCTCATGACAGCTCTTTCATGTGGCATTTGTTAAATTGAAGCCAGCTCTCTCTAAGAATGGGTTTTCCTGAGAAATTCCTACACTAATGTATGCAATCTGCCTGTGGAAAGGGTGTTATGCATCCTCAGGGGGCCTCGTCCAGCATGGGTGTGAGTCTGTCACAGTTCCCTGGGGCTCATCCGGGCTCATCATCTCCAGAAGGAAAAGTTGAGGCTTCTGCATGCTCTGCGCATCAGCCGGGCTGTGCTGGCCAAGCTTCGTACACGTATGGTGGGGAGCTAAGCATGCAAACCACACCAGATGTATTTCCTGAGTGTAATTCATGCCTAAAGACTCAGCAACCTTGCTTCTAAACACTGCCAGGCTCCTTTTCCTCCAGCCACATGTGTGATCCAGCTAGAGAAGAAGTTTTAATAGTACCAAGTAGAGAAGCCATGCCCCATCCAGCTCAGAGAGGAAAGCCCTGATGTGGTCCTAGTTCTAGTTTGGATCTTTGGGCTGCAGGCTGGGAGGATCAAAGAGTTTCAAGAGCACAGGCTGTGTTAGTCAGCTCCAGGTCTATTGAGTGATCCACTGCTTGAGCTGGCAGGCGTGAGCCCCAGCAGGGAACACCATGCCTGGGACTGACCACCCAGCCAGGATCAGGTGCGCTGCAAATGCTGACTGGCATTCGGAGGAGCAGACTCCAGCAGAGATTCTTTAGTCCTTGTATGATTCACACGTTGGCAACTGCGAATCCGTCCTGCCTCGTGTGATCTGAGGCAGTCTGGTGTCCCTTGTCATCGCAGGAAAGATGGGCTGGGAGACAGACCAACTCAGAAGGGGACTTAGAGACAGAAAGTCTTTGATGAGAGAAAAGAAGCATCCAAATGACACTTTTCTCAGTAATTTTTGCTAATTATAAAGCCATTGACTACTATTCCCAAAGCCTCCCTGCATGAGGGAGCTTAATCACTGATGACAATTTTTTGGCATTTTTCAGACTTGTCACTGACAAGAACACACACCAGACGCTCCACCCAATGGCAAAATCTGCCTTGACAAAATGAGGTTTCCACATTACTCTCAGCTCCACCATTCACTCTGTCAAATTCTCTGTGTTTGCCCCACTAGTCACACCACGATGTTACCTCGAGGTAGCTACTGGTCTCAGCCATTTACGGAGCATCCTTCTCACAAACAACACAAACATCTTCTCCTTCCAGAAGTCCCTTTGTGGCCTGCAGTGTCCAGGAGAGGAACAGACAAGAGCCCATTTGTGAGCTGTGCTATACTGATTGGATATTTGGATTTCTAAACTCCTCAGTTTTGTCCATGGAGCCTCCTGAACACCTTTGACACTGCTGGTTTGGATCTGGAGACTCTAGACAACTTTAATCCCCAAGATAAAACCAGGAAAAGAAACAGTGAACAGGGAAAGGAAGGAATCGCTTGCCCAGGGACTGGTCTATGGCAAACTGGGGTGAGCTGTGCCTCACCTCGCCAGACCTAAGCCCGGTCTAAAGCTTCACCTAAGTGTCACATCCAGCCAGCCCTTTCAGCCAGATGTGGGAGCAGTCTCAGCCGTGAGCCAAGTCTCCTGTGCTGAACGTCCAAAGGTGCTGGCTAAGCCCCTTCCCTCTCCAGGCATAATCCTAATTGCCAAAGCTTGGCAGCCACTCCGTCATGAGCAATAAGGGAAATTCATATTTTGTGTTTTAAATGTGTTTATTAGCCAAGAAGTTATCACCTGAAAGTGGACGCTAGGGCATGTCCAGAAACCTCTTTCCCTAAGGTTCCCACCAACAATGTAGGCACTGTAAGGCCTCGTGGCAGCTTGGTACCAGCTTCATGGCTGCTAGAGCTGTGCAGGAGCCTGGCGAAATCCAAGGGTCCTTTTTTTTAATGTCAGGGAGCAACTTTTTGAATGACTAACTCAGAGGTAAAGTTTTTTAAAAAGCTTTATGGTCACTGGAGGAAATTTGTGAGTTGCAGTGCGTGGCTGTTTGATGATGGAGAGCACGTAAAGCATCCTCTGGGGACGAGGCTGGCACGCCAGCTCTTTATGCCTGTGACCGAGGGCACATTCACGCCCTGGTCTCCAAGTGTGAATATCCCACTCATCCGACTTCTCCACACCCCCAGCTAATTACAACTCTGCATTTCCTTAAAGAACCCCAGGTGCAAACACAGAGATTAGAGGCGGTTACAGGAATAGGTTGGTTGGCTTGCAGAGCTAAAAGGTTATTGTTGCTTCCACGGGGGTTTTACACAGTGTGCGTGTGTCCGTCCATACATATATTTATATTTCAATTATATTTATGTTATTATTTCAATTACAACCATCCATCTCTTCATAATGCCTGATTTCACTCTGCACCAGATTAAGCCCTGGTTGAATGCCAGCTCTGAAATGGCATGAATGAGTCCTCACAGCATGGGGAACCTTTCATCATGAAGGTCTTGAAATAAATGTCACCACCACTCTCATCTCTTTCTCTGAAACCCTCTTTTGCCCCATCCCTCCTTCCTGCTCACTGAGGACACTATGGCAGTGTACTGACTTGTGAAGAAAGAGACTCTTCTTAGGTACCATACGTGCCCTTCAGCAGGAGGGAGGTTGGGAGTCATGGACAGTTTGTGTTCATCTTTCCCTTGGGATGCTGTGACAAGGGTCTTGTCTTCCCTGACCAGGTAAAAATAACTGAAAACCATTATGCTCTTCAGCTCAGATGCAGGAGTGAAGAGGAAGCATTATGGGTTTTTTGCAAGGCCGTTTTACCCGAGCCAACCCTTGGCACTATTCACATGTCCCCGCTCCCTGGGATAAACACATGCTTTTAGTTAAAAATCAGTCATCAGGATCAGACTGTCAGGATCATCCCTGACCCATAACTGTGCAACCAGAGTGAAGCCTCAATAAAACACCTATTTAATTTAAAAACCAAACCAGGCATCAGTTTAGCCACCTGAAAACTACTGAGGTGTCTTAAAGACTACACATGAAACCATCAGATCAGACCATTTTTGTGATCCAGCACAAGAATTTGGAAGGAAATATCTCTCAGCTTTCCTTGTGGCCTCTACTATCAACACTGCCCACAGCCACCTGGGGGGTGTAAGCTGCCATGAGAGGATCTTGTGGGGTGCAGAGGGTGAAGGTGTCACAGCCCAAGGCTTTGCCATCTCATCTTAGGGCATTTTGTATTCAGGACACAAGCTTAGGAAGAAGTGACATCAGGATGCCCAAGTGAGGAGCGTGTGAATCACCGTGTGGAAAGCCACATCTGAACAATACTCAAATTCCCGAGGATTCCTATCTTCAGACCTCTCAGATGCACCCGTGCCAGGAGGAGAAAGCGTCATTCAAAATGAGACAGTTTGAAGTCTGTTCTCTAAGGGTCTAGAAACCATTTTACAGCTTCCGTCATTCTCACATGCTGCAGTTGTTGCCTTAGCAAATATATCAACAGGGAAGCATAAACTGCTCTAAAGTTAAGGAAATTCCAACAACTGGATGAGCTGCTGTGAGCACTGGCGGAATGAATCCCAGGCTCCTGAGGGCTAGGGTGATTCAGGCTTTGCATTCTCATGGTTTGTGATTCCACCAGATTTCCTTGATGCAATTATTTTCTTGCGACTCTGCAGTCTACAAATTCTAAATATAACCTTGCACATAAAATAATACCCTCATTTCTGAAACAGTCCCTTGCCAAAAGCCCTGCCAAACAGTTGCTTTTTATATTACATTAGTCATGAACTGTGGCTGACAACAAGTTCCTCCTTGCAGACCTCTCCCAGAAATCTTGTGGAAAAGTCCTTTTTTTTTTTTTTTTTTTTTTTAAATTCCAGCCTAGCTGAGCATATAATGCAGGAAAAAATGAACATTTTCCAGAAGAGGATGATGTCTCATGCTGCCTCTAACAGTTGTTGCTGGTCCTTTAACAGATGTGAGGGAGAGATGCAAGTGACTGAGCTGGAAAGTGACGTCTTTGCTCAACACCAATAAAGACACATGAGGCCAAGCTTTGAAAATAGCTTTTATAGTCTAGGAAGGATGAGGGATTGAACCTAGAGAACTTCTTGGTTAGTTAGTGGCAAGGTGCCATGCTGAATCTGAGGTTCAGACTCCCACCATCTCATCCTTTATGTTTTCACAGCTCAGGTGCTGAGGAAGGCGAAGGTTGTGAAACAAGAACAAGATTGAAAGAATTCTTCAAGGCTCCCTCCACCCAGGAATGGAAGAGACATTGGGTTCTGAGAGGTGGAAGAGCCAGCTCTCTGCCATGGTCAGAGCTGTGGGTATCTGCTTAGGTGAGTGCTAGAGAAGCCTTCTTCACCTGGCTTCACCCATTGCTGCTCCTCAGAATGAGGCAGGAGCCAGGACTCCAGCTATCTCTGCACTTACCAAAGGAAACAGGCTTAGATGATTCAGAACAGACTAGACTAGACTAGACTAGACTAGACTAGACTAGACTAGACTAGAATAGAATAGAATAGAATAGAATAGAATAGAATAGAATAGAATAGAATAGAATAGAATAGAATATTTCAGCTGGAAGGGACCTATAATGATCATCCACCCCAACTTCCTTCCATGGGGAAAAGCAAGCCCCTCTCCCTTTGCCATTCCCTGAAAGGGACAACAGCTACAGCCCTTAGGATATCACTGCTCATAAGCTTGGGCACTTTAAGGACCTCTCTGCCTCCCTGTCGTTTAACACTGACCCAATGCCTCACATCATCCCAAAGCCAAGGTAGCAGGGTTTGGGGTCAAGCACAGAGTGGCACTGTGCACTAGGGTGTCCATTGTAATCCAGGCCGGAATGTGGTCTTTGTTCAAGCACCACTGGGAAGGGGAGAAGGGAGAGGAGGTGCAGGGTGTGGTACCATTGCAGTTTTCCTAGAGGCAAAGCCAGTTGAACTTCACATCCTCCAGCTACTCATTCCTCTCTGAAGTGGGGCAGCTGGCCACCCTGCTGCATTGTGCCAGCTCATGTCTAACTGGGTCAGGGATCTGTGTTCAAAAATAGCCCTTGAGAACAAACACAAGCTTTCTCATGAACCTTGAAAATTTCACTGATTTTAAGCACAGATCCGGTGCTTATCAACAGGAGTTTGAGTGAGGGAGGGAAAAAGCAGAGAGAGTAGAACCTCTCCTGGCTGGTTTTCTGCCAAGACACAGATTCAAGCCCAGCACACGTGGGAGTCAGCAGGGGCTCCGGAGGGAGCACTCATGCTGTCTCCTGCAGGAAGTTAATCCAACTAACAGGTAACCCTCCTCTCCTCAGCAAACACACAGGGATCACCAAACCTCAGCCCTGCTCCTGTGCCTTGTGCCTGACCTGCCTGCCAGGGTGGTGTGGGTGGCCAAAGGAGCCTACAAAGCAGGTGCTGGTGTCCTTCCACTGGCCAGCTGGGAGGGATGCAGCTCTCGTGCCAGACGATGCTCTGCAGAGCCCATGGATAGCTGGTGGCATGCGTAGCCAGCAACATGAGGCCCGAGTTGCCGTCGCTATGGATGCTCTTCAGGGACCTAAAGAGCACGTTCCTCGTCCTTGAACTCCAAAATGTGTCATTTTAACCCCGCTCTCCATGGCAACAGAGACAAAGCAGTGCCGTCTCTGCCTCACGTACCCCCTTGTTGTTCTTGTGAGGGGTTTGCTCAGAGCCGGCCACCTGAACCAGCGGCTCACAGCTAAGGCAAGCCTTTCCCACCCTCTGCATCTCCTGGATGAAATTCTTTCAAGAACAGCTTGTTCCTTTTCGGCCTGGGTATTAGAATTATTAAATCAAACTTGGATACAGCTCTTGAAAGCTTTCCCCAAGATGCCTTTTAATTAAAGCAGTGGAAAGAAAAGACCAGTCTAAATGTTGCAACATTTTTAATTAGTGAAACCTTTATTTTATTTGCTAAAAAACAAGATTACCTTTAAGTCCATTAAAATGAGTCCTTCGTTGAAAGGCTTTACAGTGTGTGTGAAAGGGAGATTTAAAGGATATTAATAACGGCTTAAACATCTTAAATGTGCTAAAACAATTAAAGAATGATATTTTTTAATGGAAGAAATTAAATAATCTTTTATTCCCACCACAATGAGCGTGTATGTTTGTGTGCTGATGCCTTTGAAGTTCACCCTAGCAAACATGCACCTGCCTTCATCCAGACCCACCCATTCATTTATTCTTACTGCCATGGGGAACTGTAGTCCTTTCCCAATAATTCCTAAATAAAAATGTTTTTCTCAGACAGGAAATACATGCTGAAATCATAAACACTTCACCTGCACGTCCTCTTATTTATGGTCCTATGAGATGTTTATTGCAACGGAGGACTCTCCTCAGAGATGTTTAGGAAGGGGATTTTATAATTTCTATAAAAATTACTTAACATTTTCAGAATCAATTATATTTTACAGATATCAGGGATATAAAAGTAACCAGGTCAATTCCTGTAAGTCCAAGAGGGTGGCAAATGTTCCCTCTTGAACAAATCTTTGAGTGTTGTCTGCTAATGGGTCTCACTGGTGCTGACTTAGCACAGCAGAGAGTACCCACACGCTTTCTTCCTTGGCAATCCACCCCAGGTTTTAATGTACAATGTCCACAGGCTCTTCTTAACCTGCTGCCTGAGGGATCTGCTCTGAGGAGGCTGAGTTTGTGTTCACACTGATGTAGCAAAGCTAACGTGCTGTACCTGCTTGTCCACGAGCGACTCTCGGAAACACCTAATTCTATCACAGCACTCCCGTTGTGGAGAGACATACTGGCCTTAGCTGCCCACACACCTGGATGTTCTGTCCATGATGACCTGCTTTCTTTTTGTTTTTTTCTTTTGCAGGCACTCTTTTATGGCCTCTTGTTAGTGCACATGAAAGTGCAGAGACCAATGTGTTGTCTGTACATCATAACAAAGCAACAGAAAGAAAAGGGGGTCTCAGGCACCCAGAGCAGCTTTTTCATGGTCAGAGAACCGAGAGGAAAGGATACTGCTGGAAGTACTGAGACTTTTGACCTGGTCAAAAGTTGTCTGTTCTTGCTCCAAACATTTGGCCTGATTTTAGGACTCTTGATCACATAACTCCGTTTCCTGTCTTCTCTCAGAGACCACATCCATGGTCATCATCTACAGCAGGTTCTTTCAGCTTCAGATCGTGATCAAGCCAAAACACTTTCCTGCTTTCCAAACCCAGCAGCAAAAATCAAACCAAGCCAGGTTTAATCCATCCAGCCTGAATAAAGGGAACAGCATGGAGGGGTCCTGGGGCACATCTCTCAGCGTGATACAGCTCTTTCCCTGCAGCCCTCCTGCAAAAAAATAACCCTTCCCCCTGCCCTTCAAAAGACCTATTCCTTGTGATAGTAAAAAAGCACTGATTACTATTAAAAACCTAAACCCTGCAGGAAAGCAGGGAGGGGGAGTTTATGGCCATTGACCTTTTAACTCAGGTAGGTTTATAAAGAGCTGTCTTTCTGTTGCACCACTGGGATTGTGCAGGTTTCTTGGCCATGAATGGGAGCTTTGTAGGATTCTACTGTGTGGTCATTCACGGGCAATCTGTTGGTCTTTTTAGAGACATTTAATAAAAAAAGAAAACCTATCTAAAATACAGGAGGAGGGGGGCGAGCTGAGTATCAGCTAGCGGCCCAATCAATGAGCGAATGTGTCTGGGTCTCCTCCCGGAAGAGAAAGCTTGTTTTAGGAATTTAGCCTGGCACTCATGGGGTTCTGTTTGTATAGCCCTTTCATTTTAAAAAATACAGGCAGGCAAGTAAGAAGAGGTGGCTTGGAGCAGGCACGGGGAGAAGAGACAGGGAGGGAAGGGAAAGGGGAACCAAGGGGGAACAAAAAGAACAACTGTTAGAATTGAGAAGAGGGTAACAGTGAGGATGAAGGCAGAACCAAGGGCATGTTGTCATTCTGTGGGCACCACACAGTTCTCCAGCTGGTGGAAAGTTGCTCCCTGGGATGGAATAGTAACTCTCAGGATTAGAAGAACCCAGGTCCATGTGTGGGGGTGCATGATGGTGTGCTGCGGTAACAACAGCTTAGGCTGAACATCCAGACACCAAAACTCCATCAATCAACACGCTTCATCAGGAATGACACAATGTGGAGTAAAATCTGTGTTTTTTTAGAACAAAGCACAGTGGGGCACTGGGCAGGATTGGGATGGCTGGACTCTGACATGCTGTAGATACACAGGATGGAGAGCTTTTAAGTTTCCCCTGGTACCCAGTGGAAGAAGGGCACTAACTCTGCACTAGCAGCCTCCAACTAACCTGCCTTGCCAGTCTGGCCAGCAGCTGTGCTTGGACACTGTGCTCTCCCTTTCAAGTTGTTGCTATGAAAAACTAAAACTGCCCCCATTTTTCAATGGTGAGGGAAGACTGCTCTCGTGTAGCACAGTAAACCATGCTGAGCTCCTGATATGACAAAGGCAATGTGCCAGGCTCAACCATTAGCTAAACTCATTTTCTCCATGTGTGTGTGCTTTTATACATATATAATGTGGATATATAAATCCCTACCTAACTCATCAAAAGGTTGGTCTGTGTAATTTTCACCTTTCAACACATAGTCTGTTGAATTCTCTCCATCACCCTGTAGCAATCAAAAAAGGCTCTCACCTGTAGTGTTCTATCTCTGCTGATAGGCCTTGGTATCTATAATTTATTGGCCTTTCTTCCTCAAGAGAATTAAAGAGTTAATCTGTGAATAGTCACTAAGAACATTTAAGGATAAAATAAGTATGTAGCCTGGGGATAAGAAATGTTCACTGTTCTTCAGTGGGGCTCTCAAAGAGCTTAAAGAAAATATCTCCCACCAGCTGGTCTACGAAGTGTGTGACTTGTACATTTGTAAACCTGGAAAGTCAACAACTATATATGATGTTAAGAATTGCCAGCCAGAACCCGCAAGTCATATACAGAGACCTTTGCTCTGTCCTTGCTAAGTTGAGGACTGGACTTTAGTTGTGACCGGCTGGAGGGAAAAAAAACTGCCTTGTGAAGGAAAACTTTCCATTAGCACAAAGCCAAAAGCATCAGCCAGTGAACCAGCTGGACGGGCCTTTACTCCAGGGCACTTCAGGGGCAAGAAGGAGGGGACATGGGGGTGTCCCGCAACACATGCACATAGTCCCTAAATCAGACCAGCCCCTGAGCTGGCCAACAGGTGGTGGAGAGCCTGGGCTGGAGATCAGCAGCTCTGAGGTCTCTGTACCCACAGTATTGAGAAAGTGATGCCTGCGTCAGGAAAGGGATGGCTCTTCATCCCTGAGGAGACCTGAGGAGGAGCAGGGAGGAGATAAAGTCAAATCCTCTGGGTCCTGCTGCACTTCCAGGCCTGGGGCTGTGTGTCCCTCCTGAAATGCCTAATTCCTAGGTATACATTAGGGCAATGCTGGTGTCTCTTTTTCAGGTTTTCTGAGGAGCTGAACTGGAGGCCAAAGCAAACCAGGGGTTGCTATCAATGACTCCATTGAGGGCTGGGGCAGGCAGAGCACACAGCTGCAGGGCACAGATGCTGAAATGAGGGGGCCTGCCCAGTCTGTGGATCTGTAAGATAACAAAGTATTGGGAGGGAGGATGGGGGTGTGGAGGAGGATGGAGAGGTTGCCACTGAAAGTGTGGAAACTGCACAGATTCGGAGTTTCCACTCCGAAGTTCTTATAAGGTGCGAATTTTGGCAGAGCTTTGTGGCTCCCATGGTAACCTGAGGAGGTTGGAGCCAGGATGTCTGGGGAGAAGGATGGCAGTGGTGTGTTTTAGAGGCCCGGTAGCTGTCCCCTCGTTCGTGAGCTGGGAATCTCTGGCATGATGCAGCACACAGGGAAACACCACAGACCCTGCCAAGATTGTCTGCCTCCAGCCATGGATGGTTCAGCCCTGGGTGCAGCGCTGCCTTCAGCATCACCTTTTACCCCTGCTCACAGAGTTCACCAGCAGAAACACCTCTGTGACCAGCCAACAGCTTCTGACAGCTGCACACACACACACACGGAGGTCAGCACTTCATTCCTCGCCCGGCTGCCTGGCCTGGGCAGCGAAGCAGCAGGACAAAAGCAGAAGTAGGTGATTTAGGATATCAAAGCCCTACTCCTCTCCTGCTTAGATAATGGCTCTGAAACTCACGTCCACGAAATACTCATCTAAATATCATCTAAATATTTATATGTTTATAAAAATAAAGATATATGGAGTTTATGCCTTTATAAAGCACAATCAGACAGCTGTTTCTGAACAGCCAGAGCACCAGGACAGTTGTTGCTACAGACAGTGTGAACAGGTGAGGTGTGGCCTTGAGGGACTGTGCCCAGGGAAAGTCCTGGATACCCCTGCTTTCCCCAGCCCTGACATGATGGGACAGACCTGGAAACAGAAACATCCTCTCCATTTGTACTGAGGCTTGGAAAGTGCTCGTGCTGCTTGAAGAGCGACCCTCCAGGGCTCTCCCTCTGCTCTCCTAACAGCAGTGACACTGCCTGGGTTTCAGCCCTGTGTGTTGTCCTGCACGTGGCTGGGTGGTGAGAGGAGCCTGTGCTGTGCAGACAAGCTCAGGCTGGCCTGGGGAAGGGACAGAGGGGCTCACGTTGCTGGGACACACAGAGCATGCTTTGGGACAGAGTACAGCCCAGGCTATGGCTCATCCCAGAGCCTGGCCAGCCCAGTGAAAGCTGGAAAGAGCCCTGCGATGACAGAGTTCTCAACTCCTCCTCTGACTACGGCTTTTGTGAGTCAGGTTGTGTTTGCATAAACTGGACCTGGTTGCTAGCTGCAGGTTTTCCTGCCCATAACCACTGTGCCTTTAAAGACTTTCAGCCATGCCGTAACAGAAATTATTGTGGTGGCTCCATCTCTGCCTTACTGCAGACACATTCTGGATGGAGCAGTCAGTGCATGATAACACTAAGGGAATAAGATTATTTGGGCAATTTTTCTTCTTTTGACAGCACTTGAACTGAGAGAGATTCCAGTAAGAGCAATTACTGGCAGAATGGACATGGAAAGGGTGATTTCTTTAAAGCAAATATTGGAGAGGGTGTTTGGAGTGAGGGATTGAGAAAGAAATTTGACCTGTGTCCCATCAGAGCAAGCAATGCAGCTTTGTCACCACAGAGGTCCTACAGTCCGAAACCTGGGGAGGGAAGGAGTTCAAGAACTCCTTTCAAATAACCACACAATGGGCAAGCAAAAAGGCAAAAGACTTCAGCAACCCGCAGGCTGACAGTTTTCTCCCCATTTCTGATTGAGTGAAGGGAAGATATTGGCCAACATGCTTATCCAAACTGTGGGTGTGCCAGGCTGTTCTGACGTTCTGCCCTTATTCATGGCCTGACTCACCCTGCAAGAGCTTGTTGGGTGGAAAGTGCCCCCTCTGCAACCCCCATGGCAGAGCCAAGAGTTACAGGAGCCTTTGGGTAAGCCCATGGCAGGGACTTTATGGAAGAATCCTTGACCTTCAAAGCTTGCAGCTGTCTCGAGACAGAAAGCTTCATTCCACCCTGCCCTGCTCACATCTTTGCCTTTCCCACACAGTGGAGGTCAGAAGATGTGCCATGTATCCCCCTGTCCCCATCAGAGCGGCGAGACTCGCTTTAGGGTGACGTGTTGGCATTGCTGTGCCAGGTTCAGATTTTCTTACACAGCTCAGATTCACCTGCCAGACCTTCCCTGGGACGAATGGCAATCTCTCCAGAGCCCAGCAGTGGCACAGGCTGGCACCTCACCTGCTTACAGTAGGGAAGCACAACTGCCAGAGGACTGAGTGCTGGGAAAGGCAGGACTGTCTTGGAGGAGAAAAAAAATAAAAAGCTGTGTTGTACATTTATGGCTTTTGGAAAAGAAATGTCAGAGCAACAAAAGAAAATCCAGATGTGCTGCATTCGCATGGCATCAGGCTAACTGGAGACAGCCCTACCTGATTGCTAGCAGCTTAGCATTTCTCTTGCAGTTTATTGACTCAGGATTTTCTCATTATTGGCTCATCTTTAGGAGAAAATACTATTCTTGCTTGGCATTTGATTTTCTTTCAGAAATACTGTTTTTATCACTACTCTTTCAGCAAGTTTTCCGAAGAAAAAACTGGAGGCCTTTAAGCTCAGCTGGAGTTTTGCCACGGTCTTCTGCAAGGACACAATCTCGGTGTAACGCAAAGGGCTGAGAACGGGGCTGAAGGCAGCCGTGTCTCTCTCTGCAGGTGCTCTCCTCCACTGCAGCAGCTGTGATCAGGGCAGTGCAGAGTCACTATCACACTTACATCAGGCATTTGTATCCATCATGAGAGGGCTGGAGGGGTACTGGACCTCAAAGGCAGGCACGGGGTGCAGGATTAATCCGAAAACCCTCCTGGGAAAGGGCAGTGGAGACAGAGAAGCCACTCCGGGATAGGGAGCTCACCAAACAGGCAGATGTGCCTTTCCCTGCTCCTGCATCTCCAGTTTGTTTTAATGAGGTAGGTCCAGACAGGCTTCCATTAAGAACCTAACAGCCAGTACATTTTGCAGCTGTCTGCCCCAGCGGGGATCTAACCTCTCCCAGTTAAACTCACACCCACACCTGGCAGGTCAAGGGATGCTGAGCTGCAACTGCTGCTTTGGCAGCAAAAGCGTCCCCACCCGTGTCCCTGCTGCCCCTGGGGCTGGTGTAGCCTGCTTTCCCCCACTAAGCACAGCCCAGCTTCCTGCCTGTGCAGCACCGAGGAAAGCTTATATCCACCAGGACAAACCGGGAGTGAAGGGGGTTTCAGCAGCCCCAGCACAAGCTGAGGAAAGGGAATGAATTTCAGACATTTCTGGAATTTCAGCTACTTCGTCAAGCAGCTGAGCCCTGCCACAGGTGCTCAGTACTAGGGGCTGGAAGGAAGGAAGCCGATAGCCCAGCACAGGGAGAAACAGGAGGAAAGGCCAAGGGCGGGGTGATCCCATCCCAGCACATCTTACTGCCACCCCGCCAGCACCTCTGGGCTTCTGCCAGGTGCCTACTGAAGGGAACCACATAGCAAGAGACAATCTTTGTCCCTGGCTGATAACACAGCATTTCTCAGAGCACCCCCCCCACAGCCAAGTTTTAAATCTTGCACTTGGGGCCATCTGAGCCCAAGGCAGATGCCAGCTGGGAGACCCCCTTGGAAGACTGGAGCTGCCTTGAAGACACACACTGCCTATGTGTGTGACAGCAGGCATGAAAGCTTGGTGGCCCATCACAGAAGATATTTCTCTAAGGGATGGAACAGGCAAAAATAAAATTTAGATCAGTCCTCTTCGAGATTTTCAGTGGTGTAATAAAAGTCCCTGTGTCCTGGTGCCAGGGAGGTCTGGGGGAGGGGGAAGAGAGGGTGAAAGTGAATTAAATGGGCCTTTCAGAAGTGAAGAGAGCACTTAATCTTCTCTAGCCCATTGAGTGCAGATGCTGTTGAAGCCTCCCTGCCATGATAGCCAGCAGAGCTCACCCATATTGTCTTTTGACAGCCCAGGGGAGGGCTGAGCTGGCAGAGAGGAGCAGGGCAGGAGGGGAAGGGTGTGTGCTGGCTGGAGAAACAGCCACCAGTTTATACGTGCAGGATGAAACCAGGAGCACTGGGAGAGCATGTACCTCACCTCGGGATGAAACACAGAGTTTATTTCAGCTCTCGTGTGCTTCTGTGGCAGCTTCACTCCCCTGTGGGAGACACCAGCTACAAGGTGGGGTGAGGTGGGGTAAGGTGGGGTGAGGTGGGGTGAGCATGAGGCTGTGAACTGAAAGCATCTGAAAATCACCTTCACATGTGGTCACCAATGATGCCAGAAGGGAAGCCAAGCCTGGAACGTGGGTCAGGGTACATCTGTGAGAAATGGGCAAAGGCTTCTGTTCCATGTTCACTTAAAATAGCACTAGAGGCAGCTCCAGCTTTCTGCAGGACAGAGGACACAGGTGGGCAGAGCAGCCCTTACCTGAGCCTGCCCATCCCAGCGCCAGGGCTCTGTAAGAACAGACTCATCAGGTGCCCCTTCCTTTTTCTGTGAGGATTTAGGTGATAGGAGAAGGAAGAGGGTTTTTGTCAGGCTGCTGGTGTACAGCCAGCAGTACCTGTAGAGACAGAGAAAATCGTGCTGAAGTGCTGTGGAGACGAGGAGGGTAATAGGAACAGCTAAAAATAAAAGTCTTTGGATTCTAAGAACTTAAAGATATTTTTTAAACACTTAGTAGCTGCAGCTGGGGGTCAGCAATGCTGCCTACCTGAGGCTCTGTGAACTAAGAACGTTAATTGAGCCTCCTGGGTATGTAAGCCTCTTATCTGCTGACACACAGTCCTTTATCTGGGCGGTAAAAAAAATGGGATTATTAGCTACTTTTAATGAACAGCAGTAGGACGTGCGTGTTCACCACTCTTTGCTGGAAGATGCTTCCCTCTCTCTCTGTTTTTCTTTATAACTATTAGGTTTTTAGCATATGAGCCAGGACTTCAAAAACGGTGTAGGTGTCAGAGGAAGGGAGATGGCTCCTATTCATCTTTTCGGGGCTGAAGGTGTTCTCAAAGCTTCTGCTCTGCTCCTTAATCCTACAGGTGCTTCTCAGTTCCTCAGATCTGATAACTCAAAGGTGTGGGGCTCTCCCTGCCTTGCTTAAATGACTCCCTGTTTAGCAAGGCAGCCTTTGAAGCTGCTCTCCTCGGCACCTCATGGTGCCTGTGCTCTGTCTGGGGTGCACAGTGTGGATGGGCCAGAGCTCCTGGCAGGCACAGGGACCTTGAAGATGGAAGGGGAAGGTGGAGTTTACGCTGGGGGTGATTTAAATGCAACTTGCAGGCCATGGAGGAGTCTCTGTGGAACCCAAGTTTTTATGCTGGAGGACAGCAGACACTGGTCTGGGTTGTGCTCGTGGCTTGGGGGTCAGGCTTGGCTGCAGGGGCCTGGCTGGGAGTTACCCGCAGTTTTGCTCCGTTTTTAGGGAGCACAGGGGACAAATCCGTGTGAAATCAGCACCATGCTGGTGCCACCCCCCAGCTGCCCTCTGCCTCCTGCCACCAGCAGAACGAGGGGACTTGCTGGCTCACGAGTCCCTTGCGCCTGGGGAAGGAAGCTGATATGGAAGAGCCTATCTGCAGGAGCAGGAGATTAAACCCTCGGTGTGGAGTTTCCCAAGGCAGACTGACTCCAGCGAGGGGCTCGAGGGAGCCCTGCCTTCCCTCCTGTCGCCAGCCCTGCCCGTCACCCTGCCACTGCTGTGCCTCCTGACGTGATCCCTGCTCTGGGTGTCCTCCTGATCTGAGGGTGACTTCCACCAGCTGCTGCCTTTTTCTTTAATGTCTCAGAGAGCTGTGTTTGCTTTTCAGATTCCCTCTCCTGATTGTTTTGAAAGACAGACGCCCTCTGCCCCTGCTCCCTTTAAAAGCCATGGCTTTTCTTGCTTCTAGTGGGCTGTAAACAACTTTCCTGTTACAAACGTGCCCTTTTAGTTGCTCTCTGGCTCTAAGCAGTGTTGTTTTTCTCTTTGTGAGCCGATTCTTGTTTATTACCCTCTTATCCATAAGCTGCTAAGGCGGGCAAGTAGAGAGGGGGTAATTTCCCCTCGTCTGAGCTACATTTCCTAACTAAATTACACCTGGATCTACCACTAACATTAAGGATGCTGTGCTTGAGAGAGGATTCAGGCCAGGATGAGGGTTTGAGAGCGCTGCAGGGCTTTCTCTTTGCCCTCCTGTTGTATTTGTACCTGGAGGCTATTGGGAACTTCAGCTGTGTGCAATCCACACTGGTCTGTGGCTTGGCCCAAATGGTTTCTAAGCAAGGGCAGGGTGAGAAGCAGGAGCAGAGCAGGTCCCAAAGCAGGGTTTTATAGTTCACCCTCCTTACATCTAGACTGAATCCAAGGAACTGGTCAGTCCCTCTCCCTGCAGGAACCAAGCACACCATAAAGATGGAGCTTGAGGCAGGGGCAGTCACCTTGCAGCTCTGGTTCCTCGCCCTGATCCTGCCCTAAGAGTCTGATTCTTCTCCAAATGCTTCCACCATTTTTCAGCATTTTTCAGCTCCACCATTTCTCAGCTTGAGTTTTCAAAATCGCCTCCCCCACTGCACCTGAGGGCTCATCTGACATCCTCCTTGCACATCTCATTTCTTGCCCCACCTTAGCTGCTTCTGCCCATAGGAAGCAGGGGATGTGGGGAAAAACCCCTGTAATTTAGGATCTCAAAGCTGTTTGGAAAGCTCTTCTCTCCCCAGTGTGACGCTGCTTGTTCTGGTGGTGGGAAAACTGAGTCAGGGAGCAGCGATGGGGTCACGTGTATTTCAGGCAGCAAGTGTCTGGGAGCACCAGAGCAGAACCAGTTTGTAGGATCCCCAGTGCACAGCCCACTCTTCCCACTTCCCTGCTTCACCCTGCTAGCCAGCCCTGCAGTATAAAACAAGCTGTGGTTGGCAGTGGTTGCTTTGTACTGGAGACCAGCAGTGCCAGCCCCTGGGATGGTGACGATGGTTCAGGTAGAGGGGAAAACGAAGTGGAGAGGGAGCTTTTAAAAAGCTGCAGGGCTTGGCATGAGGCAAAGGAATGCAGCAGGGAGAAGGCTGTCTTCCAAACTTAAATATATTATTTAAAAAAAAAAAAAGGGAAAAAAACCCCCAAAAGCTGGAGCTAAAAAGGCAGCTTGAGGAACGAAGCTGCTGGAGTTTTCCGAGAAGGCTCCCAAGATGCACAATGGGAACATCTGTCCCTCGGCTGGCGCCTTGGAAGGGTCTCAGGCCGCAGAGTGGGGCTGGCGTCAGCCGGCTGCAGCCCGGCCTTGCTGCCTGCCTCTCCCCAGAGCTCGGCCTCGGCTCCTCCCGCTGCCCCACTCGCCTCGCAGCGAGCCATAAATCCGCTCTCCCACCTCTGCTCCTTCGCCGCGGGCCCTGCGGCTTCTGAGCAGCCGAGAATCCCGCAGCAGGAGCAGGGGAGAAGGAGGTTTGGCCCTGGGAACAACTGTGCTCTGTGCTGCCCGTGAAAGGCAGTTTCATAAAGCTCCTGCTCAGAATGTCCCGTTATTGGGGCCTGCCGAGCGGGTCAGCCCCGCTCTGGGGACCGAGCCCAAACTGGGGCGCACACGCAGTGTCTTGGCTTTGGCAGTGTTGTTCTCCTGCTTTTTGAGGTGCGGGCAGTCAGGATGGACCCCGATCCTGCCTGGTAAGGCTGCTGTGGGGCTGGGGGTGCAGTCAGTCCCTCTGCCTTCACGCCTTGTGGCTGCTCCTGGAGAGGGAGTGAGTAAGTGCCCAGAACTCTTGCTGGAGGCTGGCAGAGCCCCACAGGCTCCCAGTGCAGCAATTCCCATGGGCAGAGCTTTTGGGAAGTGAAATAGGTCCCTTGGGCCTGAGATGATGAGAGGCAGGTCCAAGGGGAAAATTCCCTCCCCTTAAACTCCCATCAGCTACTCCATCTATCTCTCTCCCCACAACCACTGCCCCTGTCCCCTCCTGGTGGTCCCCGCCGAGCTCAATGCTTGCCTGGTGCCAACAAAGAAGGTTTGAGAGGAGACAGAGCCCACCTGAGACTCGGTTCTCTGCAGGAAATTTTCTTTCCTGAGTGAGAAGTAGATGTGGAAAATGCACGTATGTTCAATGTGGCATGGGACACAAAACACTTCCCTCATAAGGGGGTATCCTGAGCTTACAAACGCAATTTACAAATGTAAATTACAGAGATGACGGTGGTGTGTAGCTGTACTGAGGTGTTTTTCCTGACACTGAACTTAAGTGCAAAATCTGGGGTTTTATTTGCAGGGTTGTCAGGTCTCCAGGCAGAAAGGGTGAAGGTTTCTCAGGGTGGGATTCACCAGGGAGGAAGGTGCCATTCCCAGATGTGGTAAGAACCAGCATCTGTCCAAGGCAGGAGCATCATTTAATTGTTGGAGAGCAGCCCCCATGGAGGTACCTGGGATTGAACTCCCAGTTTAATGGTTTGGTTTGGTCAAGCTTTCCTCCACTTTTTCCTCCTAAAAGATCAAAAGAGGCTCTGTAGGCAGTTGTGTTCATGTGTTCGTTCTCTACATTCATCCCTAAAATGAGAGATGCTGAGGAGGCCTCTGAGAGCTGTTTTGCCCTGTTTTTATAGCAGTCAGCAATGCCAGAGGCTAAGAGGGCCATTCCTGCCTCCTGCTCATATTAGCTCCTCAAGACTCATTGGCAAGGTGTCTCCCTCCAGGACATTCAGGCTGCTCATGCTGAAGGCAAACATAATTTCTTCTCCATTATTTCCAGTTTGATCTGCCCAGTATCAGAAAAACGCTAATCCTAAAAAACAACAAGATAAAAATAACAACACAAACTTGGCACAATTCCTGGCCTTTGTTGCTCCAACCCTGATGTCTGGATGGCTCTGCAGGACTTGGAGCAGTGTCAGTCCCTGTGTATGGACAGCACTTAGGGTTTGCCTGGGGCAGGGCAGAGATGAGAAGCAGCAAGAAATCATTTTTGGAGAAGATTTTTCACCCTAAAGTGCACATTAATGCCATCTTAAAATGACAACAACTGCTGCTCTGTGTAGCTCTGGCTTTGATCCTTTCCATCACTCTGCTATTTCAAGAGACCAGGAGATTAAGGGGGACTCTGGCATGTCCCACAGTGCCACCACAGAGCAGCCTTGTGTGACTTGGCCCCTGGAAGCTGCCCCTCGTGGCTGGGATCCCCATCTTATAAAGGCAGGAGTGGTTTCCAATAAAAGGGAAAAAGTCTCCATCCTGGCCAGGTGAAGGCCAAATGCAAACAGACCCCAGTGCTGCCCTGGAGCATCTCTGGCTGCTCCTGCCCTGGGCCCACGGGTGGTCCTGTATCCGCAGGATGCCCTGCATCCCTGTGCCACCACATCCTCCTGCCCATGGCAGGGCTCCTCCCTGACAGACACAGCTAAGGTTACTTTATGCCCCAGGTTTTACATTCCTGAATGAATTCCTACCCTCTGAGTAACACTAATGGGTGTTAGCTTGTCCTCCTCCTCTTTCCCTCCTGTCTAGTGCTCGGGAACTACAGCTGTACATGTTTTTTGGTGACAGTTAATGGATGGCTAGTCACTGTTTTACCCAAATGCATTCACCACGGAATTGCCTCTTTGTCCATTTTCTCCTCTTGTTTTGGGGCGGTCTCCATCATAGCAGTAGAAATATAAAATACTAATGGATTCAGGAAGACCTGGGGTATGGGAGAGAAGTCAGTGCTTGCAGCGTGTTACCAGACCTCGAAGACCCCAAAACACGCAGGGATTTAACTGAGCGATCTAAGTGGCCTTCACGGTGCTTTCGTGACTGTGAGCTTCCTAAAATATGCCCTGGGAACCCGGGGCAGAACCGCGCTCCCTCCCATCCCATCCCAGCCGGTGAGGGGATAATTCGGGAACCAGCAGCCCGAGGGCACCATCTAGTGAACAGCCGGGACTGCAAAAACCTGAAAAGGGCAGAAATTGAGTGAAAATTGGAACTGAGGGCTCCCCGGGGCTCAGCTCGGGGGACTGAGGAGTCACGCTTCGTGCTTTCCCTCTGCTCCTGTTATTTCTTAATTTTCTCCATCAGGTTCCCCCAGAGAAGAGCCTTCAGCACCCTGCACCCTTTGTGGCAGGGATGTTGGCGTGGAGCACACCACACTCACTGCTCTGCCCTGGCCAGCGGCATTGGAAAGATGTTGGCATTATATTTTCTTGTTTGGGAGGGGAATAAAAAACAAAAGGGCGTTTTTTCTAATGCTTAGTGAGGGGACGCAGGTGTGCTGGAGTGGAGTGGGAGAGGCAGCTCTGCTGTGGGGCAGGTCTGAGATGGAGGCAGGGGCTGTTCTTTCAGCTGACATGAAACCTCCCTTTAAGTGGAAAACTGGAAAAGCACCACAGGTGCTCCAACATCTCCCCATCACCCCCAGGGTGAGCTGAGAGGGCAAAAGCAGAGGCTGAAAGACCAGAGATTTGGTGCAGAGCTCCAGGGTCCCCGAAATGATGCAGCAGATGAAGATGAAGGAAACACCACACTGCACTGCTGCTGTCCCCAGTGCCAGTGGGCTGAGCTGGTCCTCTCCCCACACTGCCTTACTGGGAATTGCACACCGTGCCAGGAGAAAGCTGTCCTATAACTTGCTGGTCCCCAAGGAAAAGGGGTTTCTGCAGCCCAAAATGATTCTCCACCGTGGTATCTCTTGCCACTGTTGCCAGCCTGACTTCTTCAAGGTGTCCCTCTTCCGGCTGATTCCAGAGCCAACCCGAGCCCCCCCACCCATGAGATCAGTGGTTATTTTGTTATCTGGCTTGCAGACAGGCTGTGGTTAAGGCATGGGCTTATGCTCGTGCATTCAACCCCACCGCCCTTGGAGCCTTTTTCTCGGGCAGCTGCTGGAGGAGAGAATACCCGGGCAGCAACAAGGAAAGGCGACATCCCCAAGCAAGACCACAGCAGTGACCAACCCCTCAGCTCCTCCTTTTCCTGGTGGTGCTGGGGAACACCCCACATTCCCCCAGTGCTGCACCCCACAGGTCCCTCTGGATCTAAAGGTGGCCCCTTCAGCAGCTCATGGGCCCCCAGGACCTGTTGGCATCCAGCCCCCAGCCCACCCCACGAGTGCGGGGCTGTGGGGTGTCTGTGGTGGGCTGAGCCATTCTAGGGGTGGCTGCCTGCACAGAGAATGGAGGGGGTTTATCTCTGGGGGCTTCTTTGTGTTCTCCTGCAGCAACACTTCCCATGCATTCGTGGAGGAGCAGGGGCTGAGGGGTACAGGGCTACTCAGGTCAGCCCACCCCACCTGTCCAGCTCGCCCTTTGCAGCCCCCTTCGGGGCCAGCTCCCTGGGGAGGGTGGATCTGCTGGGAATCGTGCCTTTCGCTCTCATATACACACAGTCACGATGGTTAGTTAAGTGGCTTGTTTTTCATTAGGAAAAGACTGTTGCTAGGCCACCCTGTTCCCCGGCGTTGGTCGGGAAGGGGCTTTGCAGCCAATCCGGGAGGCTGTGCTGGGGTTTGCACACGCACACATCACGCACACCCCTCCTGCAGCCCAGGTGCTAAGCGGCTGCCAGATGTGCCTATTCATTTCCACATCACACCTATCCGCTTCTTCCGGCCAAGCCGCTTATTAAGGCTCCCGAGATTTTAATTTAGAGTTGGCTGCGAGTTTTCTGCCGTCTAATTTACCCTCGGCGGGTAGAGGAGAGGGGTGGGTGGGAGTGCTGAGGAGGCCGGGGTGCGGGGCAGATGGGTCCTCCCTCTGCTGTGGCCGGTTTGATCTCTGGTGAAAAGCCCGAGTGAAGCCTCTGCTCTCTGACTGCAAACAGGGTGAATCGTCCCTCTGTGTCCCCACAGCGAGGGGACAGACTGCCTCAGTTTAGGGGCTTGCTCCGGGCTGTTTTTAGGTACCAGCGTTGCTCCACCCCAAGACATTCATGCTGTGATTTTTAGGGATGTCCTGTCCAGCACCAGGTGTTGGTGGGTTCCTTCCAGCTCTGTGATTCTGTGATTTGGGGTTTATGTGGTGTTTCAACCCGGTGTACCGTGATTAGCAGAGCCAGCAGCAAAGCAAGACAGGTGCTTATCAGAGGATACTGCTCCCAGCCGTGCTCCCCATGAAAACAGCCCCCAGCAGCTGGGAGAGGAGCTGGACCATGGCCAGGCCCTGGGGATGCAGGGCAGGAGGGTCAGACATGTCCCTGGCACAGGGCTCCTGCTACAGCTGCTGTTCTGCCATGGTGCTATTCCAAATACCCTGCAGGTGTCCTACACCCACCCAGCAGAATCTCAGGTGCACGGACAAGGGAGGGAGTGAGCATAGCCCAGGATGAGAGCAGGATGGAGCCTTTTACAGCTGCAAATCTCTCACCATGGCAGGATAGGAATAGGCACCAAAACATGCCGGAAAAGGTGGACAATCCACACAAGCTTTGGTTTTTGAGTGCCCCCCATGAAAACCCCCACGTAGCATGAGGAAAGCTCAATAAAAACAAGAGAAAGCATTGAATTGTGCCTGCTGCTCAAGGAGAAGCTGTTGCTAGACAGAAGTAAAAGTCGTCGCCATCGGCTCCCATTGGCTCAGCCCCACTCCAATGACGGCCTTATCGGTTACCTGCACTCGCAGCTGGCTGGAAAAAACTCATTTGACAATGTTTTCCCTCTGATAAAAAAGCCCAATGCTGGATTCATGGGTTTGGGTTAATCATTGTTCAGGGGTTGTTGAGATAACAGCTGAGTTTTCTGCAGATTCTTCAATTATCACAAAATTTAGCGTAAATGGTGAGCCAACCCAGCTCTCCTTTGCCCGACTAAAGATGCTCAGCCTCCTGACACGAGCTCCAGCAGGCTGCTCCTGAGATGAGCCAGAGCGTGTGATGAGCTGGAGTTTGTTCAGCCATGGCAGCTCCGAGCTGGCACGGAGGTGAATATTCACAAACACCTGTGAAAATCCCGATTAGCTCTCAGAGGGTGAAAATGGGGCGAATGTTGCCATTTAGATTATTCAGAGCAAACATCCTTGGCAGGGAGTGGATTGCTGCCACCTCTAATCATCCGTGTGGGGTTTGCTCCACAGCAACCCCATTTTGGGGGGCTGCAGGGCACAGTGTTGGGGTTTTCTAAGCCCTTCAAGTCTGATGCAAATAGGGATTAACCCTCAAATTTGTTTCTCACCTTCCCCGAGAGCTGGAGATCATGGCATAGAAGCAAAGCTTGCAGGGCACGTCAGCATCAAAGAACAGCTGGCCTTGGGCTGCCTGGCTGCCTCCAAATCTGCCTCCAAAGCAGGGCAGGTATTTCAGCAGGAGGGTTAAATCAGTGGATGGTCAAGATTTCAGAAATGCTTTTTTTTCCTTAATTATGCCTTAGGCTGACAGCAAGGCAGGCTGAGTCACAGGCTGATAAAGCCTTCTCCAGGTTCATCCCAACACACCTGTGTCTCACATCGACCCTCACAGGGCTTAGTGAGACAGGGGCTGGAGGAGCAACAGGTTGGGGCTCAGGTGAACAAATAATTTGGGAGCCATGGGGTGCCCCATACACCCCAAGGGGATGTGGTTACATGGGCCGGGTTATATGGCCGTGAGCAAAGCTCTGCCGTGCCCTTCCCCCGGGTCTACTTTCCCAGGAGCAAAGACAGCACCGCCGTGTCACTTTTGGAATGCCACCATCCACTGGCAATGGGATGCAGAGCTTTCACCTCTCCTACAGCTTCACTTCCCTCCTGCCACCCTGGGGGAGGTGGAGATGGCAGAGAGGAGGCAACAGACCTGCACCAGCTGTGCTCCTCTTGCACCCCTCTGTGTGCCCCGAGGGGTTCAGTGCCTGCCGTGCCCCGCCAGGTCCTGCTGACATTGCACAGCTCAGCTGATCTGCACCCTGAGGCTGGCACAGAGGGTGGTGCTGGCCCTGTTTTACAGCTTGCTGCATCAGGAACACACCTGGGACAAACTGGAACAAGCAGGATTTAAAGGCCTACCATGGGGCCATGTTTCCTTCTTTTCCTCTCCAGACCGTGAGCTCACAGCAGAGCCCAGACTATTATACCTGCTGAAGGATGGTTTTGTTCGGGCCACTGTGAGGACAAAGATTTTTACACGTGTCTGACACATTTCAAAGCACTTCTGAGCTGTTCCTGGCTTCCTCTGCCAGGCAGGGAGGAGTTAAGATGGGAAGTGCAAGATGTGTCTGGCAATGGCACTGATGCGTGCGTCAGGTGTGTCTACGTCACCCGGCTGCCTTGGCCGCTTCCCAAGGCTGGGGCTGAGCTCTCCTTACCTTCCACTGGCTGCTGGGAAAAGCCTGGGACGGTCTGGCCCGGCTGATGGTGTCACAGACTCCATTCCAGTGCTGGCTGTTGTACCCCACTGTGCTGCATTAGCCTCCCCAAAGCCCCTAGGGTGCTGGCAGCCCTCCAGCCCCCTCTGCCACCTCCCATCTCACAGCCCAGGCAGTGGGACTGTGCGAAAGGGATACCCTCGAGGGCTGCCCTTGAGGCACATGGCAAAAAAATACCAATTTTCTATAACCACGGCTGGTCAGTTCCCTGGGGAAACAGGCAACTCCCTGTGTCCAGCCCCAAACCCCTTGCTGGTGCTCACACCCCCAGCTAGAGCACGTCTCTGCAGCCACAGGTCACCTACATGTCACCTACAGGCAGAGTCACTGCCGATGAGCACCACCCTATCCCCACACGGTGACAGCAGCCCACACCACAGCTCACCAACATCCCCACAGTGATCTCACTCCCAGACCCCAGGCCCTGGCTGAGCCCAGCCCCTGCTCCTCCTACCTTCACAGGGGTGCCCCCAGAGCAGAGGGGACAAGCCTGTACCCCAAGGAACTCCTTACTCCAGCCACTCAAAGCAGCTTTTCCAGCTGCAGGTGGGTTTTAAGCCCTAGAACATGGCATGGTGCTTGGGCAGCTGCTTGCCAACCTCATCCCTGCCCTCTCGCTCCTACAGAGCTGCCAGATTAAATCATGCAGAATATACACAAGGGTTTCAGCCAGGACAGTTTTTAATTCAGAACTGGACAATTATGTGAATCATTTATTTGAAATGAAGTGCGTTCTATGCTCTTGTCCAGGCTGGACACTGATTAGACCCAGACTTTCCTCTTGGACTTCATTGTGCAGTTCAATCCCTATAAATCTATGGGGCCTGATGGGATTCATCCAAGAATCTTTAAAGAGTTGCTGATGTCATTGCAAAGCTGCTCAACTATTTTTGAGCAGTCTTGGGAATCCAGAGAGGTCCCAGCTGACTGAAAGCTGGCAACTGTTAACCCGGTTTTGAAGAAGGACCCTGGAAACTACAGCCTGTCAGTCTCACTTCACTGACAGGTAAAATCATGGAAAGTATTTTTCTGGGAGGTATTGAAAACACGTGCAGGACAATGCAGTCATGGGTCACAGCCAGCATGGCTTCATGAGTGCAAAGTCCTGCTTGTTGAACCTGATTTCCTTCTCCAACAGGGCACCCAGGCCTAGCTGATCAAGGGATACCAGGTGATGTAATCTTTTTGGACTTTAAGCAAAGCTTTTGATACCGTCTCTCCCAGTATCACAGCTGGAGCTGAGCACTGGAACAGGCTCCCCAGGGAAGCGATCACAGCACCAAGCCTGTCTGAGTTCAAGGTGTGTTTGGACAAAGCTCTCAGGCACATGGTGGGAGATTCTTTGGGTGTCCTGTGCAGGGCCAGGAGTTGGACTCAATGATCCTAATGGATCCCTTCCAACTCAGCATATTCTGTGATTCTATGAAGGAAAGTGAGGAGCAAACTGGTTGTTTACTGGCCCCAGAGGGTTTGCAGCCTTTGGGCATCAGCAAAACACCTCAGTCCCTCCCCAGGAAAACTTGCCCCTTGCTGTCTGGGAGGAGGACAACCCCCCAGAAGGCATGGAGGGTGTTGATAGCCCCCCTTACATGCCCACAGGGGCTCCTCCAGGCTGACACAGGACCCTGCTCATCCCCAAGTGACAGATGAACACGGTGCAGTCACAGCCCTGATTTCTGTGCAACAGCTCAAGGCTGCAGACAGCATTTTTTGGGAGACTGCTGGTGTGCAGGTGTCACCATGTCTCCATCCCTGAGCAGGGCTGGGTACTGGGCACAAGCTGCAGGGAGGGAGGCCAGCAGTCACCTCCACCTTGAACAGCTGAAGGCACCAGGATGGCCCAAACCACGTGGAGGAGACGCTGTCCCCCATCACAGGCCACTTGCCATCAGGTCTGTGGGCCAGTACTGGTCATCCAGGTACTGGCTGCTGTCTGCAGTGGGGTCTGTGACGGGGCTGGGGGGCCGGGGGGGCAGGCTGTGGGCCAGCTCCTTCTCCCACTGCACCTCCACCAGTCTGTACAGCTCCATGGCTGTCTGAGCGTCCTCCACCGAGGAGTGTCCTTGGCAGCCAACCTGAGAAAAGGAGGAAAAGCCTCGTTAGATAAAAGGGGCGGCAAAAATCCCGCAGGTCAGGTTGTCTGCTTGCTTGGAAGGACACAGGTGCTGTGGGTTTTGGAGACAGAAAAGGTTTGATGTAGCCAAGGCCATGCAGATATCTCTTCAACACTTTTTGGAGGGCACAGATCCTGTCCCCATTTTACTGAGATGCTTAATGGTCAGCTTGGGAGGTCCTGGGCTCTCTCCCAGCTCATTTACAGCCAGGAGCACTGGGTGAACAAAGTTCATCTCCACCTCACAGAGAACACACATGGAGGTGGGAGGACCAGGCCGACCACAGAGGTTCATAGCTAAGCCAGGGTTGTTTCCCATCTCAGGGTTCCTGGTGCTTACCTGGATCTTTTTATGGAGCAGGTGCCTGGCCAAGTTCTTGAGAGAGACATTGGCTCTGATGGGCACCCCTGCCCTCTTCTTCAGCACAGGGTTCTGGCTGGTGTCTCGAGTCCTGTCTTTTGGGTGGAAGTACTTCAGGGCTTGGAAGTCATTGTGGATGGCGTGTCCTACCACAATCTTGTCTTTCAAGATCTTCAGGATCTGGAAGAGTCATAGAGGGTTAGACAGACACCACAGCGAAAGAAACACCAATTAAGCATAAAATAAGCCATTTTTGTAATAAATTCAGCTCCTTGACTTCTATTTCTTAGGTTCCCAGAAGGAGTAACAAGCAAATGAACCAACCTACTGCACAGTTTCAGAGGCTCCCCATCCTGTGTTGTGCCTGTTCCCTACAGCAGCCCAGCACAGGCCACAGATAATCCCAATTTGTGTCTGACAGACAACACAAAGGCTCTTTGGCTTTTTTTTTTTTGTAATTTCTTTTCTTTTCCTCACCTCTGCCTGGGCAGCCTTGAAGGGAATTGCATTCTTCATGTGCTGCTTGGTGATGCCGCTCCAGCGCGTCCGGTAGTCCACGATGGGGAGCTCGGGCTGGACATACTTGTCATAGATGACATCCCCCTCGTAGTTCACCACGGAACAACGTGCCAGCTCGCTCAGCCTGCCCTGAGGACCGGTGCCCACCATCTCACAGTCGATGGCCACGTACTTGCCCGGGCGCAGGACTAGGGAGGACGTCCGCACCCTCTTGGAGCTGCCATTCCCCTGGGACAGCAGCACGGAGTGGTGCCTGGCTATGCTGTCCGGAGAGGCAGACGGAGACAGGGATGCAGACACGATCCGTTTGGGCTTGGGGACCTTGTCACAGCGCGGTGCCGTGGTGCCATTTGCCTCGGTGAGTGCCTCCAGCCCCGCCTCGGGGGTCTGACCGCCCAGGCGCCCACGGGGACTCAGCAGCCCCTTCTGCTCCAGCAGCGCCCGGCGCTCCATGAACCGCTGGTGCTTACGGCTCTTCTTCTTGCTGCGACCCTGTGTCGAGCTGGGACCCTTGGGGGCCTGAGCGCAGCCCCCCGCGGTGGGGCCATGGGTGCCCTGCAGGGTGGGCGCGGAGACCTTCGGGCCGGGCAGCAGCGGGGTCAGCTGCCCTTTGCCTGGTGGCATTCCTGCTGGGGCACAGGGGGGCATGAGTGCCCTGCGGACCCCGTGCTCCCNTGCCGGCCCCCTGCGGCCCCCCTGCCCACCCGCGGCCCCCCGGTGTCCCCGCTGTCCCCGCTGCTGACCGGGCCCGGCGCGGCTCACACGTGTCCGGCCCGGAAGCGGCCGCGCGCACATGCCCGGGCAAGTCCCGCCGTGACCACGCCCTCCTGCTTCCCCATTGGCTACCCCGTGCTTCTAATTTGCATATGGGGCGGGGCTGAGGCAGCCCCCGAGGGCGGGGATGTTCGGCGTTTGGGGTTTTTATGGGAATCCCGGAGCCCCACACCTGCAGCTTCCAGCCCAGACCGGGCGATGCTCAGGGCTTCAAGCCTGTCCCGCCTCTGCCCCTGGTAGAAAGGGGCCCTCCGTGGTGGTGGGTTTGGGGTGGGATGCACGCTGTGGTGCCCAGCTCCACTCCCTGGAGCGCAGCCTGGCACCGGTGTGCTGCAGTGTTCCTGTGTGTTTCCTGGACCCTGTGGGCATCCCTTTGTCCTGCGGGTGGGGTGGGCCGAAGCACGGCAGCTTGGGGTTTGCATTCTCAAGGCTCTCCCAGGATGCTCCCCAGAGTTGTGGGGGGCAGCTCTGGCTGGGGCGTGGTTGAAGGGGGGGTTTCAGACCGGCCTCTCGTTGCTTCACTCTCAAGGCTCACAAAAGCAATGTCCGAGGTGGTCAGAAGAGGAGAAGGGCCTCAGGCAGCCCCAGCCACCAGCTTGTCCCTATGCATTCAGCATCGCTGCAGAGGCCGTGTGCCCTAGGGCAGACTGTGACTTGTTGTGGTGGGATGAGCCATACAACAACAAAATCACTAGTCTTCCACAGGGAACCAGGCACCGTGTCCATCCTCATCCCTCTGGGCCTTGCTGGGAGCATTCCCTCTCCCTGCTGCTGATGGGGCTCACAGGGATGCAGGACAAGTGTTTTCACACTCCACCGTTCTGCCTTTCCACCACCCATTAGCTTCTCTAGCCTGGTCAGAAAGGAAGGATTTAGATCACCCTGTGATTTATTTTTTCATATTTCTTTTCTGTTTTTCTTTTGGTCAGTAAACCTCTTCCTTAAATCAGTTGCTCTGTGTTTTGCATCTATTGCTTCCATCCCTGCTGTTCATCTAATTAATCTGCCTTAATGAGAGTCATTCAAGTGTCTCACAATATCTTGCTAGGGAGTCCTGTCAGATCTCTATGTAGAAATTTATACTCTTATGTGATGTTTTTGGTAAAACTATGCATTACAGCTCTTGGGGATGGTTCATTTGGTATTCCTGGGCCTCTTCACCCTGTTTTTCTTCCCCTAAATAGGGTGTGAGCTGACCATTACCACACAAGTTGGAGCAAACTCGAGCCTTGCTGTGCGGGACATGGTCTTGCATTTCTGCTCCAGCTCTGGGTGGATGAGGAGGTGGTGTCACTGGCTGCTCTTCTCCCTCACACCCTGCATTATGATGAGAGATTCAAGTGCCTGGCTGAGAGCTTCTCCCTGGACACATTGCTGTTCCACTCATGGGACTGGTAACTCTTGGCTTGCCCACAACAAACCCATCCATCTTCCTTCCTTTCTTCCCAGGATGTATAGTTTGCATTCTTTTTTAGAGTACAAAGTTTTAGCTGTGCCCTCACTTTTACAAAGAAACCTCAACATAAAAAAAAAAAATATGCCATGGGGATGAAGGAAAAAGCTTTTTCTGGTTTTCCAAAGTGACAAGGCTTGGGAAACCAGATAGTCCAGGATGCAAGGGAACACTGCTATCATTTTTTTCCTCTACCCCATATGCAAAGATGGTGGTGAAAAAAATTAAAATATCCTTGAAAGAAAAGTCAAAATATCCTTGAAAGGGAAGTCAAAATAACTTTGAAAGTGTGCTGTGGCCTCCTGTGATCCCACTGACCCCTGGGTCCTCAGTAGATGGTTCTCCCTTTGGTAAAAGCCTTGTGCTGAACAGGGATGCTACTCACCTCCCCACGGTCCTGGGGCCATGCTGCGGATGGAGGGTTGGGCACCAGATGGTAGAAATCCTGTTTCAGATGTGGCAGATGAGCTGAGATGAAGGCAGAGCGCGCCAGAGCCCAGGAGAGGTTTCTGCGGTGTTTGCACAATTTGAAATAATAACGAAATCTGTAAAACTCTGGGTAGAGCACGACTAGAATAACAGGCTAAATTTGTCAGATGAATAATTTACTAGAAGTGATTGGCCGTGCTCCAAGTGAGATGAGCACCAGCCTGGTTTCAGGCTGAGCAGCCTGGGTGTCTCTGTCCTCAGCTGGGAGCTGGTCCCTCTCCTGCCACCTGGTCATTGCTCTGCCATAAAAGCTGGTCTGTAGACAAGGTGCTTTTCCCCAGGTCATCACTGCCCGAGGCTGCAGGGGTTCCCGCAGAGCTCCTGGTGCCCTCCAGAAGGTGTCTGCTGTTTATTTTCGAGGCGCTGCTTTGCAGAGCGGGGCTGGTGGAAGTGGGTGTCTGTCTCTGGCTCCAAGCTCGTGGACTCGCCCGTCCTCTGCCTCTTTCCCACCTCCAACCACTCCTCTGTCCTCGGCCATGGTGCCGAGCGGATGGAAGAACAGGCACATCTTGACATTTGGGATGGGAAGGGAGATGAAGTCCCAGCGCTGAGAGGAGATGGCGACTGCAGCCTCAGCAACCAATTAACGCGATCATGTTTATGAATGCGGATCAGTAATTCCAGGTAAACTCCCCAAGAGCGGTGCTGCAGGCGAACAAAGCCTCCTGCCCACCCGGGAGCCTGCCAGCGGGCCCTGCCAGTGCCAGCACATTCCTGCTGTGACTCTAAACTGCTTCATTTCCTCGTGCCAGCCTGGACACGCATCATTTTGTTTCATGTTACCTCAGTGCCAGAGCTCCTCTTTGCAGTATTGGTTGCACTGTGTCCTCCTGGACCTCTCTGTTCCTGCCCTGTCAAGGGGGATGGTTGGTGGGAATGGATAGGTTAACTCAGAGAAGGCAGCAAGGACCCAGCTTTGCCTCCAGGGGTGTTGAGGGATCCCTTCATCATCCTGGGCTCTGCAGCTGCCTGGTGCCTCCTCATCACCTACCTGTGGTTGGGGAACTTCACCAGGGCTCCCTGAGCTGCTCCCATCACTCTGAGCAGGCTTGTGGCAGGGCTGGTTTGTGCCCACCAGCATCCAGGAGATCAAAGAGAAGCTGAGAAGCTGCAGAAATAGGTTGGGGCAGTGACCAGTTGCTGAACCTGATTTCCTTTACAGAAAGAACATCTCATCATGATGGAGCACCTGGAAACACCAGCACCATCCTCTGGTGCAAGGGACCAGCTGGGGCAGCCAGTGCCGCCTGGCTGAGGTGTCACCAGCCAGCAGTCCGAGGCCACCAGCGTGAGGATGTCAGGACAGACAGGCACCATGTCACTCCCCGGCCTTCACCGTGATGGGTCTCGGAGCACTGCAAACCTCTTGGTCCATAGCAGAGGCCCAGCACAGGGATTCCTGTGGGATCCCTCTGTTGCCATGCTGAGATCCCCATCCTAAGCCCGGATGTGCAAAACCTCCAGAAGACTGTATCCCTCCTGGCTAAGGATGGGGACGGACTGTGTGTGAGAGCACCTGCTCAGCCTTGAAGACTACTCAGGGCTGGAAAGTCGTGACTGGAAGGCAGAAAACCTTCTCCTTTCCCTTGGAGCACCAAGAGCCTCCCTATTCCTCTGACATCTCCTCCAGCACTTCATGGGAACTGCTTGTATCCCTCCAGCATGGACAGATCTCCTCTTCAGTCATGTCCTGGAGGGTGTCAGTGCTCCAGGGATGCTGCTGGGGATAAGGAGGGATGGATGCTCCCAGAGCAGGAGGTGAGGGAGGATGATGCTGCCATCCACCTCCCCCCTCGCTCCCCATTTTCTGGCTCGCCCCCAGGAGAGCAGTGAGCAATTACGGTCCACGCGGAAGCTTCATTATTGCCCTGTCGTGGCCTCGTTTGATGAGATGTTTTATTGCCAAACTTATTAAAAGTGAAACGTGTGGTTTCTGCGCAGCAATTTCCTGTCTGCAGCGATAAGCCGGGCTCTGCCCGCTGTGTAATAAACAGTTATTTTTATGTACAGCTCTGGCTGGGGTGACAAGGAAGGGAGAGGGCCTGGCTCGTGTTAATTGCGATGGTTAATGGGATCTATACCGGGAGCTACGTGTGAGGAGGTGCGTGCCCTTCCCCTGCCACATTCTGTGACAGAGGTGGCCCCTGGCAGTTCCATGCTCTGGGTGCTGGCAGTGGGGACTGTGCAGGGTCTCCTCCCCACAGCGCATGGGAACAAGGATTAGTCTGAAAGCTCCTCACCTGCCTCCTCTCAGCCCTTGGTCACAGCCTGAGCAAATGAGGGACCTGCTGCGCAACCTCTGGCGTGAGACTCCATCCCGTGCAAGGGCTGCCCCTCAACTCCATTGTTTCCACCCCTGCAGGAGGCTGGAGGGAGCTCCAAAACCTGGGAGCTTCGCTTCACCTTCCCCAGATCCTCCCATCTGCCCGAGAACCTCTCTGTGTGCAGCGGCATTTGCGGGTGATGCTGGTGGCCAAAGCCTGGAGCATCCACCACGTCACCTCCCACCATCCCTCCTTGGCTGCCTGTGGCAGACAGGTGCTGGAGAGGAGACAGTAAATTCAGGAGCAGTAAATTTGACAGGCACACTAATGTCACAGAAAACCTGTGTCACTGCTGAGCTTGGAGCAGCAAAACTCTGATATCAGCAAAGCTGTTAAATATAATTTCATTTTGTCAAAGTGTCCTTATTAGGTGTGCAGTCTGTATTTTGGTTTAATTACATCTTTTAAATACATTTTGAAAGGAAGCAGGTTTTAAAAATGCAAGATGTCAAAACTGCATTTACAAAAAATCCTCATTGCCTTTTTTTTTCTATTTTCCAGACCTGGCCAAAGCTATTAGTTCAACTCAAGCTGAAAGTGCATAACTTTCCCCAATAAACAATTTGTCAGAAAAATTCCTCCTGGCTCTGGGAGATCTGTTTGTTATTTGTCAGCAGTCAAAACCCTGTTGGGTATTTCCCATCTGACTTCTTTTCTTAACAGCATCTTTATTGGTCTGGGAATTAACAGCGGAAGATGCGATACTTGCTATTCATTGCAGTCATCCCAAATGCCACTCATCTCATCAGGCCATGGCTCCACAAAGCAAAAGCCCCTCTCCTTTCTCCAATGCACCATTTTTGGGTAACCATGGGGCATTTTATCCCAAATTTCCTCCCATCATCTTCCTGATCCTGCAGCGTGCAATGGTATCCCCAGGCTTGGAGTCACACCTTGTTCTCCCTCATCCATCCCCATCCCTGCTGCCCATCTCGGCCTCTTGCTGGGCAAACTCCCTCCACGGCCAGCTCGGGCACTCATTAATTTGTATTGCAGCGTGTGTCGCGGGCTGACGTGTAATTAGAGCTCCTGAAGCCTGTCTCATGCTGTAATTGCCATGACAGGGGCCACAGCATATCCGCTTGTTAATTAGTAAACCACAATATCCCGGGGGCTCGTTGAGAGCCGCCTTAATTGTATTTCAGCTGGAACAGAGGGATAATTATCCTTTGCTAGCACTGCCTCTTTTAAATTCTTAAAAAAAAAAAAAAAAAAGAAAATAAAGGAAAACCCAAATTGAGCTCCTCTGCCACTTCCCCCTTGGCTGCCCAGGGACCTGGTTTTGTCCCCGGGCTGAAGGGGAAGGGCTGTGGAGGTCAGTGGTGTGGGAAGAGGATGCCAAGAGGTTTGCACGGGGACACACTCAAACTGGTGCTGACTGAGCTGCCCCTGCTCCGAGGGCACTTCTGTGTCCCTGCACATGGGACTCTGCTGGGAAGCCCATTTGTGGCTGCAGGCTGGCTTGCTGGGGATACTGTTTGATGGGAATCCCATCCTGGACAGCGAGCAACCCCCTGGCATCACCACCACGCACATCCAGTGGCTTGGAGAAACAGCTTGTGTCCAGGGAGAAGTGAGCCAAGGTCTCCCTCCAGACTTCCCATCAGACAGAGGGGGCTGCAGTCCCCTCGAAATGGGAGTGGGAGCTGCTGCAGGCTGCAGGGAGGAGGCTGTGGACCTTGCAGGGCTCAGTGGAACCATATGTTGCTGCCAAGGGTGTGTTTTTATTCCACGTCCCCAGCACTAAGCGGGACCTCAGCGTGCTCGGTGCTGGAAGTCTCTGCTCCTACAAACCCTGTGGCAGCATGGGACCAGCCTGCTTGGCTTTAATGGGCCCCAGAGGTAAATCATCTCCCTTCTCGATTCCTTTCTTGCTAAACTTCACCTCACTGGGCAACTGTGAGTCTTCTGGGACCTGGTTAAAGGTTTTTGCTCCACAGGAAGGATGTCTCTGCAGGGTACGTGTGTGTCTGTGTCTCTTGTAGTGGCCACATGGTGACCATGGACCTTTGGTGAGAGATGGAGGAGCTGAGGAGCAGCATCACCCTTCTGCAGCCACCACAGGATCCAGAGCCCCTCTGCAGAGGAGCTGCTGTCTGGTCAAAGATCTTTGGGGGTAGGTTAACCTGGGAGGAGAACCTGACATGTAGCATCCACCCCTTTTCCTGTGCTTCTCCCCAAACCAACTCCAAGAGCTCAGCCACCATCAGCCCTGCTGATGTTTCCTGCTGTTCAAAAAAATCGTATAATGGACAACTGGCCTTTGGGACCTGGTTTGTGAATTGGCTTAAATAACAGTCCTGGCTCTCTCCTGGGAAGCTACATGGCGGTCAGCCTTGAAGAAAAGATCAGTACGGCGGCTCCAGGCATTAGTAAAAAGACATAACCGAGGCAAAGAGCCTTGAACATAATTACAGCCTAAGAGCTGTGATGGGAGCTCAACGACCTGAAGCCATCTCCTGGACTTGAGTGCAATCAACAGATTGACACTGCTGGGTCCTGAAGGCTGGTTTTTGGAAGCCATGCACCAGGATTGAATGCCAGAGCAGGCAGCGAAGCAGCACAGGTGCCCGTTCCAAAGACCGGAGCTAGAAAAGGGTCTCAAATGCCATGGAAGAACCAGATGGAGGCAACCACTGGAACACTCTGCACGTAATTGAGGGCACCTTCAAGGGTGAGCACGGGGTGGCTGCCCAGCTCCAGGATGCTCTCCACTGCTGCCATGCAAGTCACTGTCATTAGAGACCGGGATGGAGTTTATAGTTGAGTAACCACAACGACTTTGCACAAATTAAACAATACTTAGGGTTAATTAGATTTCTTACGGCTGCCTCCATTAACCTAGCCCTGTCATCTGCTGTCAGAGCCCCTTCAAAATTCATATTCAAGGCATTATCACTGGGAGATGTGGATGGCTAAGTCTCTCCCTGGGCAACCTTACCAGTGAGGACACGGGTGGCACATGCCACCTTCTCTTCTTGGAAACCCCTTGGTGCAACATTTGGGACCAAGTGGAGAGGTAGCTGTCCTCCAGGAGTGCAGAGGCTGGGCTGGATATCCCAGCTGGCATTTCCCACCTGCTCCTCAGATGATCTCTAAGAAAAATAGGTGCTTCTGCAGCAGTCTGTCCCTCATTATCCACAGGGTGCCGTGTGAATGCAAATAAACAAATGAGACCCCTTCAACAACATCTGAGAATGTGGCTTCATATTTTTAAGCCAATTTCCTTAGACCGTGTCAGGGCCTGTTTTGTGTTTGCCAGACAATTATGTGGCTAATGAGGACAGCCACGGTTACATCAGGCGGGATTAGGAGGAATAAGGCATCAAATGTTGCAGTGCTTAAGACAAGTGCCAACTAATGGGGGTTTGGAGGGCACGTCCTGTGGGCAGGTGGTTCCTCACAGGAATTCTGGTTCTGTTTCGAAGGAGATGGAGCAGGCAGTGGGCAGCAGGCAGTGGGCAGGCTGGCCAGAAGGTGAGGAAGGCTTCTGGTCCCTGCATGGTGGCTGTGCCCAAGGGAAATGAGGAAGTTGGAATATTTAGGGAAAGTGGCATCACGCACCTGACCCTGAGTTTGTCCCGTGGAGGCAGGGACAGACATGAGTGTTCTGATGGAAAAGGAGGCACCAGCCAAGACCACCCCACAAACACAGCAAAAGGGGATCAAAAGCAACAGGGAAGATGAACCTCACCACTGAGATCACCGAGAAATTGATATTTTAGCTGAAACCTTCCCATTCTGACTCTCTGACAATCAGCACGGGCTCTAAGCAGGGTTTCTGCGGGGCTGTGGGTGGCTTCCATCCCCCCTGAGGAGGGTGAGGAAGGAAAGCAGGGACGATGCCTGATGCTGTAGTTAGACCCTGCTCCCTGAGTGACATGGGGACATGTGCACAGCCAGCACTGGCTTTCAGATGCCTCTTCCCAGCCACCTCTCTGCCAGGTCTGCCACCACGGTCTGGCATCAATCAGTGAACCAGATTCTCCCTTGCGTGCTGGGTGGCTGCTCCCAGCAGGTGCCCTTGGTCATGTTCAGTGAATTCCTACAACTGCAGCACCCCTGGAGAGCACCCAGTGTGTCTGTAATGCTGCCCAGAGGGACTTTGTTTATTCTCCTTTGGACCCTCCCCCTCCTGAACTCTCATCCCACATTTCAGCTGTGTCTTCTACAAAAATCTCTCAGCTGAAGTGAACAAGGTGGATGGATGCACAGCCACAACTGTGGCAGAGGTGCCTCCATAGGTCCACCTGGAGACCTGAGCAGGACACTGTCCAGACCCAACAGCCTCAAGATGTCAACCACCCTAAAACCCCATTGCTGTGCCAACCCTCTGATGCATCCTTCGGTTGGATCCTGTCACAGCAAGGCACAGACCTGAGCATCTCATCCTCACATTCACCTCCCTTGTCAGTGCCAACAGGGAGCTTAATCTCAGAGCCCAGTGGTTCACCAAGTCATCCTGAAGTCCAGGGGCCAAGAAGAAGGACACACAGCTCCTGGAGACACCCTAAACCCTCTTGCTGACTGTGCTCCATGTCCAGTCCTGGAGTCTCAGCCCAGTCCCAACTGACTGCCACAAACTCAGCACCCTCAGCACCCCAAGGACCCGTTCCCTGTCCCTGCAGTGGCCACCCCACCTGTGCCTGCCACCTGCCTTCCTGGAAGAAGATGGCACATGTGCTGAAGAGCTTCCCTTGAGCACAGCCACTGGATTGCTCTCCGGATGACTAATTTGCACCCTAATTGGTGTGGAAACGGATGCCAGAAAGCACTGGAATACTGAGAAGTGAAGCTCTCCATCTTGGTTTCCTTCAGGGAAATGGTCTTAATTAAGTGTCTTGCAAACAGAGATAATTTCCAGCTACGTGTTGAAACAGGAGCCAGGGTGGAGGGTGCAGCTGAGACCGACACCTTCCTTGCTGGGTCTGCTTGGCCAGTGCAAAGCTGATCCAGGGTGCGGGTTCCTCAGACCTCTGTGTCTCCAGGGCTTAGCCAGCCCTGCCTGGACCTGCAGGACATCCCCATGGTTTTTGCACCTCCACTAGTGTTCCTTAGCCCCAAGAGCACCTTCCCATTTTACCAGCCCATCCTGTACTGACTCCAGTGGTGTTGACACCATCGCTGTGATTTCCACCAGTATTTACATTATGGTTGTTCAAGCTTCATGTCACTCATTAATCAACCTCGAGCTTTCCGTTGGGGCTCTTTCCATGTGAATTTGCTCTGGACAAACAATTGCATCCCCACTCCCCATGGTGGGTGGTCCCAGCCATCCCACACATCTGGCAGTCCTTCAAGCCCTGCAGAGGGGAACATGCCAGGAGGGGTTGCACATGCCAAGCAAACTGGAGCGGCCTCGTGTTGCTTTGCTGGGCACGCTGGAGCCCATGGCAACGTGCCAGCACCACGGGAGACACCCAGCCAGCCCTGGCACAGGTGGGAAGGGGACTCTGGGGATGCAGGCTGCCGTGGAGAGCTGCTGGACCTGGCACTGCTGCCTTCAGAGCAGGGCTGGCATTGAGATGCCCCAGCCCCTTCCCCATGGCCTCGCTGTGCACAGCTGTTCCCTTAGAAATAGCTGTTGCCATGGTTTTCCCAAAGAAAACACATCTCTCCCCCCCTTCCCCACCACCACTCCCCACCGCCTTAACCTTGTGACAGCAGTGATGACGCGGCTCCCTAAGAAAGGCCACTTCACGTAACTATGGTAACAATTAGCTTTCTCTTGGTTTTACCTCGGGGGTGACGCTGGGGAGAGGGACCCAGAGCTGCTCTCCTGGAGCAGGTGTTCCCCCTGGCCTTGCACCCAGAGCCAGGGCTGGCAAGTGCCCGCTCGCCACTGCAGCAACCCAGGCAGGTGCGTCACTCGGACATAGGGATGTCTGCAGTGCCCCTTTATCTCAGGGACAATCCCCCTGTTTCCTGTCCAGCTGGATGTACCCTGGGACCCTATAGAAGCCCTAAGAATCTCAGCAAGGCTCTGCTGGCCTCCAGCAGTGGCCAGTGCAAGGAGATGGTGGGGAGCATCTCCCAAGGCACGGGAATGGTGGGAGCATCTGCATCGCCTGGGCTCGCTCTAAAAGCGTGGGGAAAAGAAGGGTGGGAAGCAGCCGGTTGTGCCAGAGAAGGGTTGGGAGCCAGCTGGGATTTTGGGGCTGGGAGCATGGCAGGGGCATCCATAGCCTGAATGAGAGGTCTGCAGTGGTGCCACTGCTCCCGGCAGCGGGAGGGTAAACACGGCGCAAAGCCGCTCCTTAGGTACATACGAGTCACAGCTGTCGACTGCAGCAACTAAAATAAGCATTTTCCTGCTTTTTATTCCTCTGAGCCCAGCAGAGCCCACTCAGCACCAGGAGAGGAGCTGGAGTCTATTCTTAGCTCTGCAGGGAAGGGAGCAGGAGTCCCTGCGCTGCTGTCATGCAGGGTTGGGGGCTGCCATGTCCCATCCCCTCATGGTCCCCAGGAGCCTGGCCTGACCCCAGGGCGGCATCGAGGCAGGAAGGACTGCATCCCAACAGGGACCAAGTCCTACTTTTAAGACAAAGAGGAGCTGGGGAGACAGTGGGAGGGAGGGAAGCCCCAGCAACTCCCTCAGCATCACTGCAGGATTCGGCATCCCTGAAGGAGAGGCTGCAATGCAGGTGGCTCTGGAAGGAGGCCCCGCTCTTGCAAAGCTGCTTTTCTGCCTGGGCATGGGGACAGTGGGGGACCTCAAGTTGCAGCTCCTGCTGCTTCCAGAGATGAGAGTTTTAAGGGGAGTTGAGGAGTCTGAGCTGAGAGTCACCCTTTGACCCGTTCTGTGCCAGGGTCAGGCTTGCTTTGCCCAGCCCTAGCCATGTGATGCTGGTGCTGCCCACCCCAACACTTCCCACTGTTTTCTGGCTGCAGACCACGATGGCCAGGGGCTCAGGGAGCCACTGGCCACCAGCACCACACCACCCCCACATTGCACTGGGGGTCCTGCTGCAAAATGTGGGGTAATTGGGGGTGCCCTCCAAACCAGTCTGCAGGAGCAGCAGGCACAGTGCTGCACCCGCACTGGTCACACTGCGTCCAGTCCAGCACTCAGCTCTGCTCTCCATGCCAGCTCCATGAGGATCAGGGCAGGATGGGGGGCAGGCAGGGATGCAGCTGTGCACGGGGGGCCATGGGGAAGAAGCCCCAGCTCCATAGCAACAGGTACTCTCCACGTAATGGAGTCCTTTCCGCTCGGCCTCCGCAGCCGCCAGCCTTATTCACATGGCCATAAATAATTCAATTTTCTCATTCACACACATGAATGCTGCGGGCCAGGGCTCCGGGTGCGCTCAGCCTCCATCTGTCTGGGGGGGAAGGGGGAGGCAGGGCCTGATAATAGACTCCAGCATTTGTTTAACATGGATGAGTGTGGCCAGATGGCCTGGGGACAGGAGGAGGGGATGGGGAGGTGGGAGGTGAGAGATGCTCCAAGGTGCTGCTGGCACCCTGAGCCTCCCCTGGACAAGAAGGCGAGGAGAGCAGGGGACTGTTGTGGGGATGAGCTGTGGCACCTCCAAATCAACTCTGGGACCTCCAAACCAGCTTTGGAGTTGTGGACTTTTGGGCTGAGAGTGGGCTAGGCAAGCTCAGGCAGCCCTTCCTCTCGCTGTGCCTTTGTTGCATTTCCAAGAGGGAAGAAGGAATGGGAGAAGCGCTGTGCTGGGCTGAGGATTGCCCTGATCCCTGGTGAGACTGGGAGCAGGGGCATCAATCCACAACTGAGATAATTTAGCAGGCAATGGTGGAAGGGGAAGGGGCAAGGGATGCTGCCAGTCACCATCCTGTCCCACACTGCCGGGCAAGGGCCAGCAGTCCCCAAAATGACACCAGAGAATAACAGCCCCAGTGATGGAGACACGTGGCAGCTTGCTGGTGCAATAAGCAGACTCCGGGCCATCCCCTGGCAGGGGGACAGCAGGCCTGGCAGGAGAACACAAGGGAATTAGCGGGGTTAAGAGGCTGTGCTGGGAAAGCCTTGGTGCCAAGGAGCCGGTGCCTGCTGCTTGCACGAGCTGAGCCAGGTTGGGAGGCTCAGGATGCTGGCTGCTGGCTGGTGGCATCAGCTCCTCACCTTTCCTCCCTGTGACTTGGGCACAGTTCAGCCTAAAGCATGCCAAGGGCAGCCTCAAAGCTGGCACCTTCATCCCCTCTCGGTGTTTGAGGGAGCCATCACTCCGGCACACAGCAACATCCTGAGCCTTGGGTGGGCTCAGACCCCGACGGGAAAACACAGACCAGCGAGAAGCCTTGAAGGTGGAATTGGTCACTTCATCCCAACTTTCCCTTCCATGCCTAAAGGGTTGGGCTCCTCATCACCAGAGCAAATTCCCAACTTCATTCCCCACCCAGAGACATCCCTGCTGGGGATCCCATCCTCGTTTAAGACGATGGCAAACAGACATTTAGCCTCAAGCTCCTGCACCATATCAAACCGAAGCTTACAAAGCTGGCAGAGGGAATTTGGATGATGCCAGAAGGAGGGTCAAGGAAGAAGCCCGCGCTCCGGCAGCGTTATCCATCAGCAGCATTGGAAGAGTTTTCCCTGAGGGAATGGGGGAGGTGGAAGCGCTTGCCGGGGGGAGCTGGGAGCGTAACCAGCTCATGTGCTGGCATTCCCCAGCTCCGCGACGTATTGGGGTAGGACACGTGTGTGTATGTGTATATTTGGGTGCCCTCGCACACAGGCAAGAGTTCCCTCCTGGTTACAGCCTGCTCTCGCAGGATTTCGGAGCAGTGAAGGAAGGTTGGCTGCGTGGTGCATCCCTGGATCGTCGGGCACAGCCGGCAGCTACTCCACAACTCCCCCCGTGTGTTGTACAACCCCCGCCTGCTCCCTGCGTTCATCTGCCTGGACCAGACCCCCACCCCGTGCCTGCTCGCACCTTTTAGAGACACTGGAAAACCAGGCAGCCCTCATCCGTGCACATCTAAGATTAAATTAGCTCCTGCTTTCCGTGGCTGCTGCTCCAGCGGCCCCTGCCCCACGCAACCTGCAGGAAGGGGGTGAGCCCGACTGCACACCTGGGAGCCAACCCCCCAGCAGCTCTCTGCTACAGACCCTGCACCCTGCTCTGAGTATCTTCCAGGGAGCTGCCCACAGAGCAGCAGCCTCAGCTTCCCCAAAGCCCTCCAAAGCCAGATGAGTGCACCCTGGGCTGCCGTGTGCCACACTGGGGTGCTGAGCACAGCCAGAGCTCCCCAATTTACCAGCTGCACCCGTAGGGTGTGCCCATGGCAGCAGGGGGGACAAAAGTGACAGAGCATCATGGGGGGCTGGGGGTGCTTTCCCCCAAATCTCCCAGGCCATGTGCCAAGAGGTCCAGGCTGTGTCCCTGCACTTCCACTGCTGCCAGGTGGGCAAATGCCAAGGCCACCCAGGCAGAAATTTCCACCTGTCAGACAATTCATATTTCGCTTCTTCCACCCAAAAACCAGGCCCAGCCTGGGCCCTCTGCATCTTTTGAAGGATGGATGGCAGAAACATGCCGCTGCTTATCCCTTCAGCTCCCAGCACTGCAGGAGAGGGATGTGGACAGCCCGACTCCGGCAGGATCCCAGGGGCAGCTGCATCACTGGGTTTGCCCAGGTCCTCAAGGATGGACTGCAGAGTCACTGGGGCATGGGCCACTTCCCCACCTGCCCCGTGTCCCCATGCCATCTGTCCCTGGGAAGGCTGCAGAGGCAGCCCAGGCTGCTTGCTGCGGGGTTTGTCCTGGTTGTTTTGCTCCCATGACAGCCACCCCTGTGAGACCAGTGGCTCTGAAGCTGCTGGGAGTCCACCCAAGCTCCAGTGGATCTGGATCTGCAGGCAGCTGTGGGCTCGGAAGGACCTTCCAGGACCGCTTGGTGGGAGCTACCGAGGAGTTTGGCGACTTGCACGGTCACCACTGGGGTATGCCCAGTGGGAAGGGACACAGCCTTCCTCTCACTGGGAATATACACACCAATCCCTGCATGCACATCTCCACCCTGCTCTTCTCCAAGCCTCTCACAGGTCCCAGACCCTTTTTCTGCCTTGTTCACTGCCTGCACATCCGAGTGACACCAAACAGAGGCACTTACCTGCTGCTTGCCCCAGTGGAACTGAAATTACCGCAGGACAAAGCCCTTGGGACAGGGCAGAGTTGGTCCTTCTTCCCCACCCCCCCAGGGATAAGGAGGGCAGCTCCTCTCCCCCTTTCCTTGCCTGCTCCCTCAGCACACACCGTGGCTCCTGGCATCACCCGCGGCCCCTCAGGGCTTGGCCTTGCCGGGTTTCGGGTGCACGACATGGCATGGGCTCTGAGGGTCCCCTTGGTGAGGACCACGGCAGGGACAAGGTTTATTCCAGGGAGCTGGCATAGAAGGAAGGCAGATGCCCGGTGGTGGGCATTTTCTGAGGTGTTCTGGGAATGCCGGCTGGCAAGGCAAGAAGAGGCTGTAGACCCCCACAGCTCCCAGGCAGGAGCATCCCAGCCCCTTCACGCAAGGAGGGACTTGCTTCCTCAGGGGGTTTGCTGTCCCAGGGGGTGTCCTGTTGTTCTGTCCAAGCTGGGGGCACCCATCCAGGCTTTGGGTTCCCTGGGGTCCCTTCAGGCTGCAGCCCGGAACACTGCCAGCGGCATTTGGGGCTGCCGCCCGCCGGGGTCCCCAGTGGGACGGGGGGGCACGGAGCGCAGCCTTACCTTGGAGGAGCCGCTGCAGGGAAGGGGTACGGGACCCAGCTTGGGATGCCCCTGTCCCGCGAGAGCTGCAGGGGTGGAGGCAGGGGATGCAGGGATGAGGTGAGACGGATGGGATGCGATGGGTGGGTGGGTGGATGGATGGATGAATGGATGGATGGTCTGGGGGCTGCAGGTTTCCCCGTTCTCAGGTGCGGAGACAATAGCCAGGGCTCCTGTTGCAGCTGCAGACTGTCTCTTTAAACCCCTCATCAGCCCACAGGTGGCCCTGTCACCACCGTGGTCATCCATGACGTCATCGGGAGGGAGGGAAGGGGAGGAGGAGGAGGAGGGGGGAGAAACGCGATCCCCCTCCACAGCAAAAGTCCCCGAGCGCCCATGGCAACAGATTGCAAATGTCACTGCGCATCAGCCGGGAGGAGGCTGCCGGGCTGCCCCCCCCACGGGTGACACGGCGGGGGGACGGGGCTGTCACGCCACGGGTGGCACGGGGGACACAGGGCTGTCACCCCCCTGGATGGCACGGGGGCGGGCGGGGCTGTCACCCTGCCATGGGTGTATGGTAGGGGACAGGGCTGTCACCCGCGGTGGCACGGCGGGGACAGGACGGCTCTCCCGTGGTTGGTGTATGGGAGGGGACAGGGCTGTCCCCCACACAGGGACCTGGCTGTGGGTTAAGCAGGCGGGCAGCTCCGCGGGATGTGGAGCAGCTGGATGCCTCCCCAGCCCGGACACCCTGCCGCAGGGGGAGGTGCTGCTGTGCCCCTGCCCAGGAGGTGCTGGTCACGGCTTGTCCCCTGTGATCCTGATCCCCTGTGATCCCCGATCCCCAGCAGTGACACCCACCCCCAGCCATCCCGTGGGCACCCCGAGGGGACCAGGCACCCCAGTGAGCCCCCATCTCCTGCCCCTCCGGTCCTGCCCGTGCTCTGCCCCTCCAGTGGGGTGTTTTGCAAAGGCCAGGGAAATTTTGGAAGGTGTTTCAAGCGGATCTTGCCATCAAGCAGAGACGAGACAACTGGTGTTGTGGAGCAAGAAAAGGGAGCCCAGCCCTGAGCCCATGGACCCCAGACTCGTGGACCACATCCCAGTGGTGGTGATTCCATCAACAGCCTCTAAAACTGGTCCAGTTCCACTCCAAAATGAGCCTCTGACACCAGTTAAAACCAGAGCGAGGGATGCTCTGTGGCACAGAAAGATTTCCTTAGAGCTGTGAAGGTCCACCAGTGCTGCATCCTGCGAACTTGGCTTTGATGGAGCCCGATCCCAGTGAGACCTGCCCAGCGTGGGGAGAGGGGCTGCAGCTCCCGGAGGCTGGGGAGCCCCGAGTCCTGGCTGTGGGGGGCAGGACATGTTCAGCCCTTTATGAGAATGTGTGAATGTCTACATGGATCCCTGTGCGATGGGAGCCCCAAACTCTGCAAATGTGGATAAAGTCACTCCCCAGGCTTGGGGAAGAATCAAGTATTTAATTACATACTTTTTTTGGAAAGATGAGATACACTCAAGGACTCCCTTCCGTTTCCTTTGGCCTTTCCTCACACCAAGAGTTTTCCCCCAGCTGGTTTGTTGTAATGATCTTTAGGATGCTTCACCCTAAAAAGGACCCCATGGAGGCAGCCAGTTCCCACAGAACAGCCTCACTCATCCCTGCGTACCCAGGGTTTGGGGAGCACCTCAGGGCTGCAGCATTCCTTCCCCACACCAGGCTCTGTGCAAGCTTCACTCTCTTATTTCACATATTAAAGAATAAAAAAGGGTCATTTTCTTTTCCCCTGCCATCAGCTTGATGAAGAAGTCGACAGCCACTGAGCACCATGAGAGGGGGTTGGCTCAGGACCTGGAGGGTTTTCTTCCTCCACAAGCATCCCTGTGAGGACATGGTCCAGCTTTTTCCCGCAGGGATTTCATGCTGGGGGTTGTGTCTGGCTGGGGACAGCCAGGATGGGAGCAGCCCACCCCTGCAACCTCTCCAGCGCTGCTCTCCTTGCACGCCCTCTCCAATCCTGGGAAAGCAGCCGCGGGATCCGGGGCTGGGAAGCTCTTGATAAACAGCCAAAGCAAGAACAGCAGAAGGGTCCTTGCTTCGGGAACAGGGAAAAAACATCCAAAGCAGCCCAAATGAGCTGCATTATATTATTTCCTTTTTTTCCTAACCCATCTGTTGGCTCTGGAGAAACCAGCTGGAGGTGGATGTGGCATTGGCAGGGCACTGGTGGGGCTGGTGATGCCACCAAGGCACAGAGCATCGCTTTCCTTGGCACACTGCTGAAGGGACTTCCACCAACACCGGCCCAGTGACACCCTAAGCCATGGACCCACAGTGGCTCTGCAAGGCTGGAGGAGCCCAGCAGCCCCCTGGGCCAGGCCCAGTAACCCCCACGTACCCAGTAACCCTCAATCCCCCAGTAACCCCCATATGAGTACCCAGTAACCCCCATATGAGTCCCCAGTAACCCTCAATCCCCCAGTAACCCCCATATGAGTACCCAGTAACCCCCATATGAGTACCCAGTAACCCTCAATCCCCAGTAACATCCGCACCAGCCCCAGTATCAGAGCTCTGGATGTTAGACTGGGGCTTGCCCTGTTCCTCTGGCCTGGGACGTAAAGAGGGACACCCCACCTGGGTCCCAGCAGATGAGGATGGGGACAGCCACATGACCCCTGCTGCTGGACCCCAAAGGGGGGGCACAAAATGCTGTGAGAGGTGGGAAATGTCCCAGGAGTCCTGGGCCCTCAGCAACCACCTGGGTGGGGGTCTGGCACTATGACCCTGCACCTCCTGCCTACCCCCAGGCCGAGATAAGCCAGGACTAACTTCGTCCCCAGCCTCATGCCTGCGCTGAGATTTATCGCGTGTGATTCAAATCCCTGCCGATGGCTGAAACCACCCCAGTGAGGGTCTTCCGACCCTCCTTTTCTTGCTGCAGCTGTGAGCAGGCTGCTGGGATGAAGTTGGTAGCTCTGGGAGCAGCAATTGCTGCTGTGTTAGCGGCCCTTTTGTGCGGTGAGCTGCCTTCCCCTTCGGTGGTGCCTGTGCACCGGGCGGTTGTTTTCATGCCAGCTGCTGTGTGCTTGGATGTTCTTCGGTATTTAGCTTGATCCTATTAAGGTGGATCTCAATTAATTAGGCAGGAGGCAGAGAGACAAAGAGGGATGCCGGGGCCATTCATTTTAGTCTTGTCATCGCCCCTTCTGCAGCTGGCAGGCAGTGGGAGAGTGGGAAGGGACGGGGCTCGGCCGCTGGGCACGAAACCACTGGGAGATGGGAACGGGGCAGGCAGGTGGGGTGGCAGTGGGCTCACCCAGAGGGTCCCCCAGGATCCCCTGCCCGCTGCTCAGGGGTGCCAGGCAGGCTGACATCCCCCATCCGCGTGGGAAGGCAGCTGGAGTCACACAGGTCTTATCCCCTGGGGCAGTGGGGTCCTGCTCTGCCCCACTGCTGGTGAGGTCCTAAAGCATCCCATAAAACACGCGAAGGATCCCTGGGGATTCAGCGGTGAGAGCTTTGCTGCAGCAGGAGTATCCCCCTTCCGTCCAGGTGACCCTGACTGGGTGCTGCTGTCGCATCCCTGTGGGTCCACCCACCCTACAGGCAGAGGGAACACCCCGGGGAGCTCTCCAGCACCCCAGCTGGAGCATCCTGCCCCCGCTCCCAGCTCCCTCGCCTGCCGCTGGAGTGGCTCCAAGAGCCGGTGCGTCGGCTCAGCCTCGGCAAGAGGCAGGCAAATGGATCTCAAGGGCCCCCTGACGTTCCTCCTTCCTTCCCTTTGAAGGAGAAGTGCCCCTCAGAGCTGCCCTCGACGCTAATGCACGGGGCGGGAGGGGGTGCTGCTAAAAGCCAAGGCGAGCAAAAGGCTTCCAAGCCCCTTGGAAAGGCCAGAGAGGTGCCCGGGGGTGACCCCAATCTCTGCTGTGGGCGTCGGGGCTGAGGTGTTGGGGTGCAGCCCACTATGCTGGAGGGAGGTGTGATGTCCCCTGCGGTGTCCCCGTGCTGGGGCTCGGGATACAGGGGGTGCAGGGAGTGATGGGGCCGTGCCAGAGCCTTCCTGGGGATGGAGGAGTCTGGGATGCTCCAGGCATGGAGGGGTTCAGGGGGCGTTCAGGTGCAGGGAGGGGGTAAAAGTTAATGTAGGGGGCTGGAGGATGGTTGGATGGGGTTTGCAGAGCGTGCTGGGATGAGGTGGCTGGGGCGCAGGAGGGGTGCGGGGGGTCCAGGATGGGTTCGGGGTGGGTGCAGGATGGGTGCAGAGGATGCGGGATGG